>OY855903.1:43104950-43134950 GCA_963693305.1 Meandrina meandrites
ATTTTCTACAAAAAACATTTTTCTTCTTAGGAATCATTATGACACAGGTGAAGTATTAATATGGTACCTTCACAGTCCCTGTTGAAGATGTAATTGTTTAGTAAAATGATTAATTCACATATTTCATCAGCATTATAAAATGAAATTGAATAACTGATTGGATAGATATTGCATTTACCTGCAGTTTATTGCTTTTGTTGCCTTGCACCATCCATGCACGTGGTTCTGAAAGTGCAACTTATCTACCACCATCTCCATTGCTGCCATGCGCTTAGACATTGCTGTGATGGTACTTTGCACTGGATTATTTGAAAACTTTTTCAAGTGACAAGCATTGTCATTACAAATGCTTTCTGGGATAGAGGGTATATAAATTAATGTGAATAATTGAACTCAGGTTATATATTCAAAATGTATTGCAGTTCATCTACTGTAGCAGACCCACCCAAATAATTTTAAGGTTCACAAGCATCTTGAGAGGTCCATGTCTGCCAAACTTGGCACGGTTATCAATTTTTTTCCTTCTGTATTATTCAATGTACCAGTAATTTGTGAAATATAAAATGATGGGGTGAATTCTTGTCCTTATTTACCTGGGTTCATTTAGGTAAATTGTCTGGGTGACATCCCTGAAAAAAGTCTCACTGTTAAAATCTCTGTAGAAAATTGTGAGTCATGTTTGATGTGTAATTTGCTGCTTTATAGATTACATGTATAACCTGTAAAAAAAAATTACCCCCTCCAAGGATATCTTTTTATTTGGACCACCTCTTTCCCCCAAAGATTTTTGTTATTCAAATGCCCAATAAGTGAAACACAAGAGCTCTAAGTCTCCTCTGGTTGGCACATGTAACATAAGCTGACATCCCCAATATCAGTGGAAAAGGTTTTGCATATTGATAAATCCAGCTCCCTGTAAAGCCCTGCAGTCAATGAGAAAATCAGCCATATTGGATCATCATCCACAGTTCGCAAAATCCCAAAGGTTTACCTGGTAAATGAGCTTGTAAAACAGAGGGGTATTGCTAATAATGAATGAAATAGTATAAATTACCAAGGGTTTCTGCTCCTGTTGGTATTAAGCACCCCCCCCCCCCCCCCCCCCCCCGTGGTCCCCACCACACACACTGCATGACGAACATAGCCCTTGAAAACAAATTATGCAAATTAGGCTAAGGGTTGACTGAGTCAACCCATGGCTTATCATCAACTGAAATCATCGCTGCAACTTTTCCAACGAAACTTTGGTTCATCTTTTGTATGAATGCCCCGTTACGCAAAGTTTTTGGCGTGAAATTATAAATTGGTGGAACGAGAAACGATCGGAGAATTGTATCTTAAACGCGACAGATATTCTGTACGGCTATAAACCAGACTGTACTAAGTTTTACGCTTTAAACCACATTCTAATCATCGCGAAATATCACATTTTTCAAGCTTGGTTGGATAACAGCTCCCCAAGTTTCGAAATTTTTTATCTCGTTCTCAAAGACAAGATCCTTTGTGAAAGCAGAATTGCTTTTAAAAACAACACCTTGCCGAAATTTAGATCAAAATGGACTACATTATGCGCTTTAGCCCCTCAAAATGTTTCCCTTTAGAATGTGCCATCCGCCTTTTTTCCATACGTCTTTTGTTTTTGTTTCTTTTTTCTTTTTTCGCTAAAAAAATTGTAAAATTAAACAATCTATTGTAAACAAACTTTGTAATTAATTACTTATACGTAGTGATATGGTGTAATTGTTTTCTCTGTATTAATAATATTGTACGCCTTCTTTCAATAAAAAAAAGAAAGAAAAAAAAATCAACTGAAATAGAAGCTTATATTTTGCAAGATTAGTGCGATCAAGGTGCTGCTTTAATTTTGTCGGTAACGCCTTCTCAGGTTTATTGAATGACAAAGCACATGCTGAGCGAAACACAATTCCCTTAACTGTGGCTTTTTTTGACATCAAAAACATTTTCCAGATGCCTTGCCTCGTGAAGAGTTCTGTTATTCGCGCGAGGTACTTTCGATCACGTTCGCCCCGGCATGAATACGCCACCAGCTGAACAAGAGTTAAAGAAGCAACGCATGATCTTCTTTTAAAAACAAATTTATTTTTCAAAATAGAAAATTTACACTGTAAGCTTGAAAGATTAAGTTCGCCTTCTCTAAATGAAAGGAATCAAGTCCCAACAATAAGTTCAAACCAGAGATACACAAAATTGAAAGCAACATGTACATTTTCACTCGAGAGTAAAGAGAGTAAAGTCTTCAAGCAAATAAATTGTTGGCACAAGCAAATTCGTAGTAGTTAATTTAAGTCACTTTCAACAGTTCAACAGTCTAAAGGGAAGCGCGCCGTTCCATTAATGTGGGGCATTTTGTCGGCTCTTTGCCACACGCTCTTTTTGCCGATTTAATTGACTCGGCTGTTGCGGTCGGTAAAATGTCCAGAACTTCCAATGCAATTGTTCCTAACGAAAAAATGTTTGATAAAACACTCTGAGTGCCCTTGCCACGAACAATTTTGGGAGCGATATGCTGGTACTTCATTCGATATTCTCGCTGTTTGTCTCAGACAAAGACATCGGTGGTTTTGGATCTGAAATCATCCACGCTTTGCCAAAGTCTATGATGTGAGGATTCCACTCCTCTTTTCGCTTCTCCAGTACAATGTTGCTGGCTTTGAGGTCGTTGTGTAGAAGCCCATGCTTGTGCATGTGAGCTAGGCCGTCGATGATGTCGCGAAGGATAGCCAGCCAACTAGGTTTTCCGAGTTCGGCTTTCTTTCTCACTGCGCTTGATGGGGTCAAGCTTCTATCTTGCTCTCTGTGAAACTGGGTGATTAGTCACAAGGGCTCTTTTTTAGTTGACACGCCAAAACAACAGTGGCAGGCACCAGTGGTCACCCAAATGGCTTATCATCTCAGCCCCGTGGAAAACTTCTTTACGAATGATTTTCGAAGTCATCTTTTCACTGACCTTGATTTCTTTGACAGCAAGCACGTATCCCTGATAGGTTCTCAGATAACATGAGACAAATGTCCCTGAACCCAAGAATTTTCCTCTCACAACTTCTGTGAAACAAATTTCTTTCACGGCTGGAGGACGTGGTCTGCGGCTGTGTAGTTTTCCTGGTAATTGTACTGGTTTTGGGTCGTTTTCCACTTCGTTGGGTGGCTCGGCAGCGTTCTTTAATGTTTAACCAGTGGCCTTCTTGTTCCTCCACCTCCTCTTTGCTGTTTTTCAGATCGTTTTCATTGCATCCTTGTCATTAATGCTCTTCCTCTTATTCCTGGCCATTCTGGAACAGCAATAAAAATTATGTACAGTAGAAAGGAAAATATCAAAAAGGAACTACAGAAAAATATGTACAGGGTATCAATGTTCTCGAGAAATATTTGGAGCAGGGTTCAAAATGAAATTTCGTTTTTAGCCTGAATTTGTTGGCTTTTTTTGTCAAGGCTCATTTTTTTTCCAGCTGTTAAGCTAGAGCCATGCATTTTAAAGGGACACAATCCATATGCATACATGACGTACCCCTAGGCTTGCAATGCATTCTGGGGCGATGTCAAATACAGTCGGCCATTTGCAAGTTTTCCGAACTGAAAATATTTTATGGCAAAGCAAAAGAATGGATTGGAGCAATTTGACTTCTTTTCTTATTTTGAATGTTTGAGAAGTAAATAAGATCTTCCAATATAATTTTCTGGAGGGACAATACCTGAGAAGGTGGGGCAGCCCGTTATTCATCTTAACACAGAAATGAAGTTGCCACATTGGGGACTAAACCGCAAAACCAGAAGTTTTAGTCACCAAAGATGAAATTTTGGTTGCATTAGCCACCAGTGAGTCACACTTTCTAGCCCTGTAGCCCTGTAGCTTGTCTGATATAAAATGTTTCCTTCAACTTACAGCAGCTTTGATTTCAGTTCACCGATCAAGGCGTGATATTTTATATTTCTTCGGTGAAAAGTGGCCGGCAAGTGTCGTCAAAGTGCCGGCTACCGCCGACAGCCGGCTGCTATTTTGAACCCTGATTTGGAGGGTTCTAAACGCTATGAAGCTGAATCAGTACTGTGGAAATAAGCACGTGTGCAGCTTCTGAGCTACGAACCTTACAGAAACGGCAATGCCAACAACAAAAGAAACCCCACAAGACAACAATTCTTTTTGCGGTATTGACACTTCTTTTGGACTTGATTGGTCAATTCATGGCAAGTTTCCGGAAAACATTAACTATCTAGATCATGATTGGTCATTACTGGTCGTGATTCCCCACAAACGAAATGTAAGCTAAACAACATGCCTTTATGTCTCAAACATGGCAGTTTACAAAACGCATTGCGACTTATGTGATTCCGTGTTTAGTACAACTACAGCTTTGCTATGACATAGAAAGACAAAACATCACCTTGCCACCCAATTGGTAGCGTATTTGCCGTTTTATAATGGCCAGCAAGAAATACAGCTCCCCCAAGAATCAGGACTGGAAGAAGATCTTCAGACTATAAGAAGTGGATAACTGGTATAGTGGACAGCATCAACTCCTGTCTGCATGCCCAACTAAATTGTTAAGAGTGCTGTACTGCTTTGCGTGACAAATAACAGCAAATATAAATGAGATCAGAGCGTATTGTAACGCTTGTCATGTAACCATGTGCGTTCTATTGCCAAATTTTACACAAAAGCCAGCCTAAAGCGACCTTCTGCTACATGTAAGCTGAACTCAGTAGGACAAGTTGAAATATACATTACAAGAGCTTTCAACTGCGGTAGGTCCACAGGGTGTACTTTAAAAATGGCAATAAAATAAATGGTACCCTTAATTTGTTTTCAGGAAAATGGTGTTGTGTTGAAAGACACTTTGTGTCCAAAGATTTCTTACAAACAATACTCATGGATATGCCAAATGCATTCGTTAACTGCGTAAGAGAGAAGAGGCACTTCTGTCCCCTGGTGTGGAGGGAAACATCCAAAGTTCTTCAATACAGAGATGTTGAAATAAACAACATTGATACTGCCTTTCGACAGCATAGTGCTGTACCATTAACATTAAAAAAGACCTACCTGGGAAACAAGGAGATAGCCGAGAGTGTCATTCAACAAAATGCATGAGAAGCCCTTGAGACCGCGAAAGAACGAGCATGAAGAAAGAACTGAACTGACTTCAGGATAAGCTTTAAAAGATATAGCCACTGAATAGCAAATACTTAAACGAGATGAAAGATTTTGTCATTGTTCTTGTTTTCAAAATGTAACTCATTGTCCAAACTTATATTAGCTATACAAGATTCATTAATCAAGTTTTGTAAAGAAGTAAAAAAAAAATATTGTTTTTATATTAACAGTGTATACTTAACAGTTTTTTCTTGCCACTGTACTCTTGACTAGCCAGTGCCAGTCAAATAGGATGGCAAGATTAGAATAAATTAACAACGCTAGCATTTTTTTTTCATCACAGCGTAATAAAGGTTATTTGGAAGACAAGCTCTTGTAGCTGTTAAATTTGTTGTTAAATAATTTCATATAGTAGAGAGGATGGTCCGTATTAGTCCGGTCTCTACCTTTCATCCAATTATGTTCAGAAAAGTAAAACTAAGTAAAAAAAACTGAGCTTTTTTCTGATTAAATTGTTCCAGGTCACTGAGACACAAGCTACCTCACCACGACAAGGAACGGACCTTGTGGTAGAAAAGGGGTTATGGTAAGAATTCTGCCCTCAGATAACAACAGCCCAAATTGGACTGACTACCCAAGAGAGACAAAACTGGGTAAAAAAATATTCATTGAAAAAATGTTACTGTTCTGCCTTCAGATAACAACAGCCCAAATTGGACTGACTACCCAAGAGAGACAAAACAGTCATGACTTGAATGTTCTAAGTGTTAATTACTCCACTTTAGAATTTGCAACATTAACTGCTTCCTGTCGAGATCCATATCAGAGTAATGTCACTGAAAATTGTTAACAGCCAATGGTCCATTTTTGATGAAATCTCGCAGCCATAATTACACCAATGCCACAGCTTCCAACACCAATCATTTTTTTGAATCAGCTGGTGCTTGAGATGGCACAGGAAAGCGCTTGAAAAGAGAGCAACTCTGCCAATACCTTGTTTGAAGGGCTGGCTGGTATGTATACATCTCAAGGAGTAGGTCCAGAAGGAAGTGCAGTTGAAGGGACAGCTGATGTCAGTCCATCATCAAAATACAACTCTTGATTTACCAGATCAATGAAGATTAGGCACCAATATTTGTTGAAGATCATTGACATCTGCCAACTGACATTCCTCCCTTGCACTCAACTGAAGCTGTTGAAAGTTCTTGTTATTTGAGCTCATTCATAAAAATCAGTAGGAAAGTACACTGTGGCGTTGGTTCCTTTTCTTTATGCCATCTAAAAACTTGTTAATGCAATTGTCTAAAACAAACCTATCAATGTAATGTTCCTCAACCAGATCTGAAAATGAAGAAGGATCAATCCCCTTCTTTCCAGATCTCAATATTGGGATGGTGGCTGAATTATGCCAAAGAGCACTTTCCAGTTTGATACGGTCTCCAGGAGAGAATTTCATCTGTGACAGCCATATATCTTCTGATGACACCTTTCGGTAAACTTCTCTTATCATGCAGAATCGCTTCAAAATTAACAGGGCTCTCTCTGAAAACCCTTCCATTCCTCCAATTTCAGTACCAATAGGTTCCTTGCCAGCTTTTGTTTCCCCAGCAAGTAGCTCCAGAGCCCTCTGGATATCACCATCACAAGGACATTCAGCTAAGGAGAAAGGATCAGAGTTGGAAGGTTTTCCATACACTGCTTTAGTGTAGAAGATGATCTACTCAAAGGTGGAATTTTGCTGTGCAGGGCAGCCATTTCACCTCTTGTTCTGGTCTTCATCATCGCTGCCTGCAGGGCAGTTTGTTGGGATTCTAAAACCCAGTCGCTGTCGTCTTCGATGACATGAACCTTTTGAGATGAAGCACTCAAGGTGGTGTCTGGTTTGGACACTGAATAACAATGCTTTGGACATTTTGGTGGCGCTTGTTGGTTAGGCACTGGTTGTGTAGGTGCTGACTTGACTTTGGGTGCTGGTTTTTGTGTAGGCAATGGCTGATCTTTCAGTACTGACTTTGGGTCAGGCACTGGCTCTTTCGAAGGTCCTGTTGGTTGCGATGCCAATGGCGGAGTTAACAACCACATTACGGAGACATTACAATGACATGAAATGCCCATCACAGTTCATCGAACGATTCACCTGGCCTTAATAATACGCCAGGAACCACCCTCAATTCCAGGCTACATGACTGTACAACAGAGACATTAAAAGCCCATCACTGTCATCGAGCGATTCATCTGGCATTAATACTCCAGGAACCGCCCTCGGTTCTGGGCAACATTCAACTAGCCAAGACATACAGTTTTTTTTAATGGACTCTGACTCTGAACTGATTCCTCTGCATGAGCAAGTAAGGCTGATGTCAGAATCTGGGCTGAAAACGTAACAAGATTGAATACAACATTAGATACACCTATATATATTTAGCAATTATCGCCTGCTAAATACAGCGTGGAATATCGCCTGATATTAAGCCCACCAGGAAGTAGGCCGAATTAGTTAAAATCAGACGATATTCCGTGCATTAGAACAGATTTAACATGTCTATATATAGCTTCACTTATTTTAATATTTACTTTGGGTTACAGTACCTCTCTTTTTTTCCAGACAACTTTTACAGAAACTTCAAAGCCTCCTCAGGCATTCCTTGAAGCTCCAAAGTCTGCAGCCGTTTGGGGCCTGACCATAGCATCGTTACGGTGAAAGCAATCTAAAAATCCAAATGATAAATTGACGTTTTGTTGAAAATCTTCAAAGGTGTATAGGTACATGTAGTGTTCTGAGTTAAAGTATTACGTTTTTGGATTTTCTACTTAACAAGTTCATAAATACTAAATAAAGTTTCTTGTCTCTTTCAATGTAATTTTGTCCTTCCTTTCCGCCTTAACTAATGACCCAAGCAGTGGGGGACTGATCATCTTTACAGCGCATTAATTCCAGTAATATACACACCTGGTCAGCAATGTACCTTGTCCCATGCACCATGGTTTTTAAGAAGCCATTCAACGACTCGTAAGCAAAGCATGAAAACACCCACAAGGGCCCAAAATTGTGCACACACATTGGAATATGTCGCAACATGTGTACTTTCATTGTCATCTTTAATTTTCCTAAAAAAGAGGATTGAACATCGACATGAATTGCTTGCCTCTTCTTCTAAGAAAAGAAAACCAGTTCTGGAAATGACTTGTAAGGTCTTGTAAATGACGAATATGGTTAAAAAGCATTTCTATATAAAAGGAACATAATAGTAAAGTTATTTGCGAATGGCATTTTACAGCTTTTAAACCAGTACAAACTTTGGGAAATGTTTTCAAGAAGCATAAATACCCACCTACAAAAGAACAGTTGAAAGGCATTGTGTACAAAGCAACCTACAGGACATGCCCATTTACGTATGTTGGGGAGAGCAAGAGAAATTGGAAATCTCAGGGAGCCGAACACAGTGGGAATATTAAAGTGCACCTAACCCCTAATTTTTTCTACTAATTTTCAAAAAGAATGCATAATTTCATGAAGATTAAAAAAGAATTATGGAGGTTTGAAGTTTGGATTTTCTGGTTCACGACCGCGCGCGAGGAGATCTGGAACCCAATGTTGTTGTGACGTCAGCGGGGGAATCAAATTTCAGCTTTTGTGCCGATGGTGCGACAAATCTGCAGTTCGTGAAATTTCTCGCTTCAAAACTTCTTAGTTCGAAAATTAGCCACTGAAATAATTTAAGGCCTTACCTTACTAGGGCCCAGTTTCCCTTGGGACTCAGCGGTGAACCAAAGTGGCGCGAATTTTGCGAAGTTTGAAAATTCACAAAAAATCGAAGACAAGTCGTATGATGATAATTTTTTCACTGTTGTAATCAGGAGCACAAGGAGTTTTTTTGGGGCTAAAAAAAATATTTGGGGTTAGGTGCACTTTAACTCCGCGATCAAACAACATTGTAGAAGCAGGTGTGAGCAGCAAGAACAAAAGACTGTTTCTGGAATCCTTGCACTCTTTCTAAGACAAAAACTCCGTAAATAAAAGGGCACCCTTGCCAAGGGTTTACGCATCACTGGTTGCCTCCTTAGGGGGTAATGAACAATAGCATCCCAGCTTTAGAATTCTGTAACAGGTCAGTTTTAAATGTTTTTAAAATTTCTAGCTATGAACTTAGATCCCTCTAACAGTTTTATTTTACCATAGAGCGATTCCATCTCAGAGCAAAAGTCATCTAAAGCCTTCTGACTTCTTTCTACGTTGTCCTCCCGTAGGTCATCACACAACATGTGCATGCTGCAGACAAGCAGAGCGAAGTGCTCCAGGTATGGAGATGGTAAAACTCCCTCCAACACTGGCAGAGCGTAGTGAAGCAGCCAAGGTCTGTGTTCATTTGCTGCACGTCAAAAACAGTGCAAGGTTAGCTTGATACCTGTTAGCATTTTTACTTTTCTCTGTTTTTTGTATCATACGGGAAGGTGTTTTTTTTAAGGTCAAGGTGAAGGTTTTTTGAAGGAAGGTGTTTGCTACTTTGCTCACGTTTCTTTTTCGTGGTTTCGTCAAAGGGTTGTAATTTGGAATCATAATATCGCTAAACTCGATGTCATGCCTGCATGGCCCAAATTTAATTTACCCCATGCAAAACGCAATGTGCAACAAAATCATCAACAATAGACTTAAATAAAGTCTATGTAGGTAGGTAGGTAGGTAGGTAGGTAGGTAGGTAGGTAGGTAGGTAGGTATGTATGAATGTTTATAAAAGGTGTCATTCTCCGTGAGTTTACCTTTCCAGTGGTCTCTGTCGTCCAATTTTCTTGGCAGTCTTGAAATGTTGTCCACTGTTTTGATCGAGCATAGTCTCTTATTGAGAAGAGCAAGCTGTGAGGCATGAGAAAGAGATTAATATTTAGACATTGACATCCATAACAGTTCAAGTCCAAATTATTTTACCATAGTTTTTTCCTTATAAAAAAATGAAAACAAGTCATTACTTTGTCTCCAATGTAATACGGCTCTTCTTTGTTTTGTTTTCCCAATTGTGGAACAACGCCAAGAAGAACGGTGTGCATGTAGTCCACGATGAGCCCTTTCACAATGTCAAATTGTGGATGTAGCAGTATGACGCTTGCTCCTTTCACACTTTCACAATAGAATAAAAAATTGTATCGGTAATTATAAAGATGAACAAATTAAGTATAATGTAGCCCATGGTACGTTCTGTATCATATGATATTCAAATATGTAATTTTCATTTTCTAAAAGTAATGTAGCCCACAAAAATGGCTTTTTACCGGTTTTCTGGTGGTTTCAACTTTTCGCAATGCAGGAAAGACCTTTTCACGGGTCCTTAGTGAGATGATTTCTTCGAAAGGCCAGATGTGATGAAGAACATTGCCACGAACCTACAAAAAAGGTGACATTAAACTTATTGAGAGGTCTTCAACTTTCTTCTCGCCATTTGTCGCTAGTTGGTTAACCCCATTCAGACCCTCTTACAAGAAGTCCATTTTACAAATAAAGTTGTAACGTGATAAGTCCTGATTTAAAGTTGTTTACGAGAAGTGCATTTTACAAATTAAGTTGTCACGTGATCCTTTACGATACGTAATCTATCGATGTACACTAGCTTGTAACAACTTGATTAAGTTGAAGTTTTAAGTTTACGGTTGTGCATTACCAGATGACGGATATGCCGTACTGAAGGAAAAAAAATAAAAGAAATGCATAAAAGCCATTTTGGTTTGATATTTAATGTTTTAAGGTATTTTTGCCTGATTCTCCCGGTACTTCACTTTCTGAATTATATCTCCTGTTTCTATCCCGTGAGGAACACTACGCAAGAATTTTTCCATGTATGTTTTACGGCCTGAAGAAAACACTGATGCACAAAAGAAATAATTCGAAAGAGACTGTTATTTCAACACTAGCTAAATGAAATTCACTGAACCAGAAAACCTATATGCATTTTCACAACGCACGTAATTTAAGGACGTTCGCGCGAAAATTTTCTAGTTCATAGATTTTTCTAAATGTTTTACCGAGGGCGGATAATGAGTAACGTGGGGGTCAGGGCAAAAGCAATTAGCGCGAACGTACTTACGTTAAAGCTAGGATGACTGCATGAATGGTTTGAAGTATAAGGCAGTGACAGCACAGTTTTTATTTTGGCGCAAGTGGCTTTCCCGTGCCGTGCTACTTTCTGCTAAAACTGTTAATATAGGACATAATGAAGTCTAAGTTGTTAATCTACAAGTACTTCTCACCCCTCCCGCCCCCGCCCCCCCCCCCCCCCCCCAAAAAAAAAATAAACACAACAGAGACTAGTTGTCAATACTAATTTATTGTCTACTATTCAAAATTTTGAACGTTGTCTCAAAATACAATTTCTTTTCGGAAAAACGTTTTCCCAAATATCTTTTTTCTAGAAATAAAAAAACTTTAAAGCAATACAAACTGCCAGAAAAAAAAAGCGTTTTTATTAAAATGAAAAAAATCGGAGCCGGGATTTTGTCACGCAGCTTTTACAGAAGATGGAACACCATGATATTAAAAGTTATTCTAAATATCCTGCATGACGGAAGTATCCGTTACAATCTTCGCTAGTGACATGATAAAAGCTTTCAATAATTGTTGCTTGTGATCGTCCGTGGCCTGGAACACGATGTTGTTTTGTCGGATTCGACCTTTCACACTGCGTGAAACAGCGCGTATCGTGGTCCGGAAATCACACGATTCGGACCTGTATTCTTTGAGAATACGGACAAGTCCGGAGGTATCATGCTTCATGACACGCGACATGTCCGCCGCGTGTCAGACATCGTATTTTTCCCGATTCGGACTTTTTCCGTGGCAAGGAAAATCCGACCTTCGGGCACGCCATTGAAACGCTGCGTGTCAGGGCCCGTAATTTCGCATATTCTCCCAGATTTGCCGAGTATAACGACATGACCTGCGCACGCAACAGTTTTCAAGTTGAGCAGTCACTTCTCATTCTTAGAAAATAATTATTTGCTGTAAATTAAAGTGTTCGTTTTTGATCTTAACTCCTTGGTACGAGACGTACCCGGTACCGCATATTCCACGGTACGACAAGTGTCGCTATTTCCCTTACCCGAAATTCCAAGGTACGTTTAGTGTCAAAGAATTTTAGTTGACTGAAATTCCACGGTACTCGGCATACACCGAAACTTTCTGTAGGCGAATTTTCAGAGAATGTGAAAAGGCACTGTTTTATCAAGATTCCCTTCCCCAGCACTGCTATACAATTATAAAAGACAACCATTTCTATTAAATCTAAGAACTTTTATTGGGCAAGTAAAAACTATTGGGCAACAAAATCTCCAGTATCTATTTGTAGTATAAAATCACTTTTTTTTTAAAAAAAATTACAGTTCACGGTATATTTACTGCTTAACAACCTGTTGTCAAAATAACTGTCACTTAAAAGAAATGATTGACAACAACAATAACTTCCTCAGAACTAATTATTAGCAATAATTTAAAGTTGACAGCATTTTAAAAGTTGCAACTATCAGCAACCGCTTCATAAAAGTTTAGAATCTGTTACTCAAAAAATCTAATAAAAATATATTCCAATAAATTGAAATTTAACAATATATTTGCAGAAAACTTTCATTTTGTCACCATATATAGTATTAATAAATATTGTGAATATATACAAAGATGTCCAATCATTTAAATGGACAAACAGAAACACTATTTTTGAATAACGTGTGAGAATCAGGCAAAGTCTGTAGGGTTGTCACTAAAATTGCATGTTGACAGACATGTGAAATTAGCAAGTGGGGAATCAAGGACCAAAACCGCACACAGTTAGAAGGTTTGGTTCTAACATACAATGAAAGTAGCCAGAAGCAGGGGAAATTCCCCGGCTCCTGGCCCTGTAGTGTCAGCCCTGAAGTCACACTGATTTCTTTGGGTATCGTCTTTGGTAATACATTGCATGAGAATTCATTTCATAAACAAGACTCCTGAAAGAACAGCACATAAGGGATGGACCATTATTTTTCTGGAGAGGGGGGGGGGGGGGGGGGGGTATGAAAATATTGCAAAAAAATGTTTGCTGGGCCTAAAATAAAAGAAGTAAATTGTTTGCAAACATGAAATGTGTAAAAAAAAGTTAAAAAATGTTTGCATAGGTGCGTAAATAAAAAAAAATTTTGCAAAGGAACATTTTTCAAAACCCCGTCCAAGAAAATAATGGTCTGTCCCTAAAAGTAACTTAGTCCCTTATGTGCCGAATACTGGTTCTGTGGTGTGCAACTGGACTGTCTAATGTGCTTGAATGTTCATCACTAAAGACACTATCGTTATCGTCCTCGTCATCAGTATCTGGTCTTGGCAAAGACTGAGGGGATCGCACAGGCGGAGAAGGTGGCTGTGGTGTTGGAGACCTCTGATGGTGTTGTCTGTCAGGAGTGGCCAATGCCCATGCGGGGGAAGTTGGTGGACAGTGAGAACATGGGTCTCCATTGACTCTTGGATGTTTAGGATGTGATGAGGAAGATGCCTCATGATCAATTTTTCCCTGGAGCTCTTTTACCAAGGAGGACAGTCGTGGGCTGCGCCAGGGTGGGGACCTTACAACCCATGAACCTGTTTGACTGCCTCCCCATCTTCCTCATCACTCATGAATGATGGATCAAGCTGCTGCAGTGCTTGCTTCACTGATCCTGTGGCAACTTTCAACCGCTTCATGAAGAGCTGGAAAAAAAGTGTTTGGTGCGAATGAGTGACATGAAAAAAGCATAAACAGCTAAATAAAGTTATTACATTATGAGCCTTGCATATTCATGGTTTTGAAACCACAGCATGGCTGTGCTCTAAGGGTGCCCGGGTGCCTCAGGCCACTAACTGTTGCCTGTGGGCAACCAGATAATCTTATTTATTTCATATAAGCTTTATGCTGGGCGCCCTGGATCTCACAGTTTGGAACCTTTGGGCTCCTTGTAGTTTTCTTAGAAGCCTTGCACAGACACCACAAGAATGAATGATGATTCATCAGTCATGGAACAACTTTGTTTCATGTTTTGTCCCAAATTACTTTGTCAGTCTTATCTAACTGGAATCCTATTTATGGGACACATGCAAATGCAATTGAATGAGCTTCTAGCTTACCCTTCTCCTTCTTGATGTTAGCTTCTTGTCGCATTGCCGCTTCTCTGCCGAATTTCTCCGGTGTGGTAGGCTGTCCAGGTACTGCTGTCTCTTGGTTTCATAGTACCTTGACACAGCTCCTACGTGTATGAATACAAAAATGACAAATTTACCCTACAGTATAATATAATTAACAAATAAAGAAGCCTCGACTGTGCTCTGTTCTGTTGTAAAGCACGCAGGAAGCGGCTAGAGCACGAAAGAAGTGTAGGGTGAAACACGAGCCGATAGGCGAGTGTTTCTCCCTACTTCTTGAGTGCTCTAGCCGCTTCCTAAGTGCTTTACAACAGAACAGAGCACAGTCGAGGCTTCTTTATTTGTTTTATAATTAAGTAATTCATTAACTTCCCCACGAATTCGCGCAATTTTCAAAACAAACGATTTTCAAGCGAATAGAGTTGGCGTCAGCGTACATCTGTACTCTGATAAAGTACGCAACAATTAGCCAATCACAAAGCTTCTTAGAATGGTCAAAAAAATTTTATTGGTTCAATTAGACAACAGCTGTCAAAATGTCAAACCATCAAAGTTTAAAAACCATCAAAGTTCACAAATCCACAAGCTGGAAATGCCAAGTGAAATTCGAATTTAACACGAGTCCTTGAAGTTCTTAGGCCTTTTAGTACAACAGAGAAAAGAAAGTAGACTGTTCAGTGAAAACCGGCCGAATTATGGCCAATGAAAACTTGGACGTTGTTTACTTGACAATTGGAAAACAAACTGCTCAATGCTTGTGGCTGGTACTTTACAAACTGCTGCGCCGTGTTTCACGAATCATTCACCACCATCGGATTCAATGAAAGAGGATTGCTTGGGCCTGGAAGAGTCGGCTGCTGTGATTGCTGTGGCCTTCCACTCATCGCACTGGAAAGGATATCGGAACAGGATCTCAGTTGTTCACTTGAAGGACGGGCGTTGTAGTGTTTGAGGCTCGCTTCACCGCGGTGGCCCGAAATCGCCATGATGTGCCGTGATGGAACTTGTGCGTTGGACAACAGCGTGATGGCAGTCGCTCTGACACTGTGATTGGTATACACTTTCGACAAGCATGCCAGTTGCGAAATTTCTTTCATCATTCCAGCAAGTTTGTGTACCCCCAGAGGTCTGTTTTCGTACCAGACGTGCTCGTCTTGCTTCGCATTTCTTTTTGGATATTGGAACAGTGCTTCACATTTCGGATTGAGTTTCTGAAGGTACATCTTGAGGCATGTGAGGCCGTCAAGAAATTGGTTATCTGATGTTGAATACATTCTAGCTTCCTTCTACATGCTGTTTACGTCGTCAATTCCACCAGGGTGGTTTTTCGTGGCCTCGTCATGGGTCATCGAAACGTACTCGCGTCCGCTCTCGTCCACCAAGAACTCGAAGCTTTGTTTTGTGAGTTCTCGTTGACCTTCGCGTCCGCGGCGACACCAGTACAAGTTGATGTGAAACCAGACATTCCGCAGAAGGCCCCAAGGATTGTCTCCCCGAATTGCAGTGGAGGTTTTCAATTTCTGGAGGTCTGCTTCTGGAATGGCAGGTTTGTGCTTGGTGTTTTCTTTGTTTTCGCGCTTGTTTAATTTTATCTGACTTTGCAGCAACTTGTTTGAAGCTTGAAATTCAATCCCTTTTGTAATTGAAATTCCTCGGTTTAGGGGTGGATTGTTTAGGTATCTCTCGATAGCGTTGCGAAATCCAAGAAGCGATGACCTTGAGTAAAGTTCACCGTCTTTTGTTCGCGCTTCGGCGTAGAATTGACGGAGGTTGTTGTCTAGCTCTTTGCTGGTCATTTCGTGAAGGCTTTTGCCAATATTTCTTTTACGGCACCAAGCTGTTTTGAAAACGCCAGAAAAAATTATTTTGTGGAATAAGTCTGAATAATTTTTGAAGAATACTGTTCTTACATTTGTGTGTATATTGGCTATCTAATTTAGTTTCGTTTGTTTGTTTGTTATCACACAAAAATGTAGCCGTGCGAGTAACGGTGTTTGTGTTGTTAATTCCGCACTTTAATAATAAGCTTGTGACATTTTCTAAAGTGAAACTCACCTTCAAAAACTCGGATAGCCCATTTTGTATTCTCTTTTGTGTTTTTTGTTTCTGCTCTCGTTATAATGTCATCAATTTCGGCGCTTGACTTGTTTACAAATCTTTGGTTGTTTGTTTTGTTGTTACTTTCCGGCTCGGTGTTTTGATCCGTAACTTGTACCGAAATTTCACCTTCTATCGCCGTGCAATTTGTGCTGTTAGCAACAGGACTTTCTAAACTAACTGACGCTAAAAGCTCATTTTCATTTTCGTTTTCCAGGTCAAAGAAGATGTCAGGGTCAAGAGAAAACCCAAGAGAAAAGCTTGGGAATTGGTCGGCCATGTTGCCTCGATGGCGTGACAATTCCTCCGTACATCTGTACTCTGATAAAGTACACTGTTTCAGCCTATCAGAGCGCGCGTTATATGAAAACTTAATTATAATACTATATATACAGTGAATACATGTACATGTAGATAATAGTATTTTATGTCCCAAAGTTGTCTCTTCCTTTGACTGCACTTTCACAAGAACTTGAAATGACAATGGCTACAAAATTTTCATGTTCACATGTACATGTATTTTTTTATGTCCTAGGTCTTGTGCAAAGCACAGGACTACATATAGGAAACAAAGCTATGATGGGGTAAAAAACTTAACAGCTGAACTTTGATCAAATTATTCATGTTTTCCAAATTATTCATGCTTTTGGCTGACTAAATGAATATACATGTGGGAAAATCTTGCATTGTCAGAGAAGTATTGGTATTGTCTACCATTACATGTATACATGCATGCGTAGTTCACATTAATTTAATTAATGTGAAGCAGAACTACACATGTATGCATGTTGTACATGTATAGTTATTACAGGATGGAAAACTTGTTTGCATTTTGTAGATGGACTTTCAACCTTTTATCCAATCAAACTGGTGACTTCCATTGTTATATTCAAGCATGCTCCTTCCAATAAAAAATAATTACTACAGTATGTTGTAGCTGCACTAAAATCAAATGTCTGGACTATAAGTTGACTTACGCATGATGGTAGACTTTCCATAGTCATTTTCTTTCAACAATTCTTGGCAAATGAAGCTTCTTACAGCACTGTTGTGTGCACTGTCGATGCTGAAAAATAAATAAGGAACATAAATGTAAATAAAAATGTGATACATGTACAGGTTTAAGAGACACCAACAAGCCTCTGAATACATGTACATCCTCAGCTGTAGCACACAAATACAACTACAGTGGCGGTTGATCTTTTTTCTCAATTTTGTAATATATAAGGTAAGGATAAGGTATGGGTAAAGGTAATGTTTGCTATTTGAAAGCACGGTAAAGGAGTTTGCAAGTCTAATAACCTTGACGAAGTTACAGTATTTATTTATACCAATATACATTGTAACAGTTATTATTATTAAATATACAAAGTCCCTTTACCAACCCTTCATTTCCACGAAAATGACATCCCATTTCTTGTTTGTTGTGCAATAAGTGTACATCACCCTTAAAAACAACTCAACTGAAAATATTGGATATCACGAATCATGAAAAGATAAAGGTCTAATCATTGGAAGACGCATGTATATCTGGGGGGGGGGCGTTCTCCCTTATTCCCTTATAACAGGATAAGCATATAGGTTTATTTATACGAACTTAGCTACAAGCTGAAGTTTTACAATTTCTTCCTTGGTGTTGATTTCCTTTGACTTTGGTATTGATACCAAGCTTAATTCACGTTTCATTGTGCTATAACAAATGTCTTAGACATCACAGGGTATCAAAAATCATATATTTTTTCTTTCTACTTTTGATTTTCTATGCCCCTGCGAAATCATGTGGAATATCACCTGATAAAAAAATATCTGTAAGACAGATTTTGAGCTCTTTTTAAAATAGGCAAAAAAAAAAAACACATTTTCCTATTAACAAAAAATCTGTCTTACAGATTTATAATTTATTTTGCATGAATGTTTCATCTGATTTAATTTCTAATTTCTGAATTTTTGAGGCAGGGTCATATGGGCAGATTTTGAGAAAAACGCCATTGAAACTGCTAGTGCCCAGTCTCCTCTTAAGTACTCAGATATTCATTTTGGCTGTTTATTAGCATCTATATTGCTCAAATGTCGCATATATTGTGTGGTTCCAGAAAATAACCATACTCCCCCAACAGAAGGGATTGGAAATTCCGGGGAGGAGGGGGGTCTTGAAGAGCCAAAACTTTAAAGCAATGTATGAAGCTAAATTGGAATTTCCTGAGGGGTGGGGGAGTCACAGGGCAAATCCCTTCCGTGGGGGGATATGGATATTTCCTGGAACCACACATTGGTTGTAGGATGCAACAAACAGTAATATGTGAAAGCTACAAAACCTTTCTGGACACTTCACAAGAGTTAAAAGCTGGGCTCATTTACCCCCTCAAAACTGTAGTGAGCCACCTTAAGAGAAGTGGCCTTTTGAACAACCAGGCTACTACATGTACCTTTCAATCTTAACCAACAAAATGAGAATAGCAATTCGAAGGACCTGTATGTACCATGAAGAATATGCCGGCCTGTATCTTCTCGACCCATGCCCCCACGTTGTAAAATTGGTGCTCTCCCCAGATTGCGCTCGTCATATGAAACCAAGATGGCTGCCGTTTCAAAGCATGAACCGCGACGAACACATACCATAAATCAAGCGCATGAATGAAATAGGGAACTTAAAACAGTGCAACATACCTTCAGCTGTTTGGGGACAGGACCACAGTGAGAATTTTTCTCGGCGGCTTGACTTTCGCGATCGAGCACAGTCTTCAACTCCTCGTTTACCTCACCGACTTCTTTGCACGCGTCTTCTAATTTTACACTCATGCTCTCCAGTTTGGCATTTTGCCGTTTGACGATGTCCCCAAGCTCTTTCATCGTGTCAAACAACTGACGTATTTGTCTGTTTGATACCACCAAGTTTTCCCTGTTTCTTATGGCTCCGTCTCGTAATGGTTCTGATCGATGCACAGAGCTTGAGCGGCTGCTTGAACCGGTGTTTGAAGAGCTCGGTATTCCAGATCGTCGACTCGCACTGGCACTTCCACTTGAAAAAAAGGATGCTGTGGGCATATGGGCCATAATCTACCTTAAATAATAGCTTCTTAGAGTAGATTGGCAAGGAAGGCTGTCGAAAACACACATAAACCGAGTATAGCTTTTGAAAGTGACGCATTCGAAAAAATCGCACCTTTGCGTGAACAACACACGACCCGCGTGAACCAATCAGCAATGATAGTTGTTGTCACATGAGCAAGACTAACCAATGAGGTGCTGGAATCAACCTCGCGCAGCCCGTCACGCACTTGTGAAGAAACGGACGCCGTCAACAAAGCTTCAAAGTCGAAGCCGGCAAGCAAGATGTGCGATTTGCAAGAAAAATGTTCGCAAAAGCAGTCGAAAAGAAAGTTCTGTGAACCCTGTGGTACTTGGTTGACAAAGAGCTTATATTATGATATATATTATATTATATTATTTTAATGCAGACAGACCAAAGACCAATTTATTCACATAGACTGAGTTACTGTAATATACTACATGAATTTGTATAGGTCTGTAGCATTTACTGGTATGTGTACATGTGCATGTAAAAGTCCCAAAGGCCAGTTTACATGATACAATTTGCTGGCGAAATTTGGCCCAGATTTTATATGAAAATGACTGTGCTGTTAAAAATTGGTCTTATTTTAAAAAATCTGTTGCAGTGAAGCAGATTTTAGAAAACGGGCTGTTTTTTATCCTTGTAGTTCAGATATGCCAAAGACAATTGGGTCAAGGTATCCCATCATGTAAATTTGCTTGCGACAAATCAGGCTGATGAATCATTGGGTGTAAACTGGCCTTTATTCATGTAGTTGCAAATTACCTATTGCTGTAACATTTACCTTTACGTTCAAAGCAGTTAATGCCTTCCTTAAGCATAATGCCTAGTCCTGTCAAAATACGTTAGGAATTGTATGTTAACTTGTTTTCATTTTATTAATTACATTGGGGGCATCTGTAAAAATAAATCCTCATTCGTTGTAAACTGCTTAATTGCAGTCTGTCTAAGTCCCCCGCAAAGTGTAGTAAAGCGCATTGAGCATATGGAAATACGCTATATAAATACCGTAATTATTATTATTATTACCCCCAGGAGTTCAAATGATGAGAAAATTTCTCAGAGAGAAAGAGTTGCAGAGAGCAATCTTTCCAGAAGACATGGAAGAGTCGCAGCAACTTCTGGATTGTGAAGGCAAGCAAAAGGGAACTTTGCTAGAATCAAGTGTCCATGTTGAGCAGTTCTGCAGCATGGTTGAATCTGAAACTGGCAGTCCTGGGGATGTCAACCTTAGTAAAACCGCAACTCAAGTACCACTACCACCAATCAAAAGGGATGCTATTGAAGGTGATGATGTGAGGAGACTGCAAAAGACGTATGAGGTCATGTATGCTGCTGGAAGAATCCTCCATGTCTCTAGCTTCTGTGACAAGTTCAAACACCTTTTATACAAAGGATACCATTACACAGCAGACTTGGCTTGCCACCAACATGCTTCAACAGTTATTGCCCAGTGGTTCAATCAGTCCAGTAGACCTGCTATCATCAGGGAATTTCTGGAACATGATGTGGTTGTCAAAATGGAGAATGGGAAATCCCAAAAGATAACACATCTCCTAGCATTAGTTGAATGGTATGCAAGACATCCTCAGTGTAACAGGTATTCAAAACCTGTGGAGGTATGGTCAAATCATTTCAAGACCATCATTCCAGAACATGCCTTTTATGTGCCAGTGGGAAGGTTCCAGTCTAACTGTGTGTCTGTTAAATATCAAGTTCCACTTCTGCGTCATCAGCAAGAAAAAGTTTATGTAATAATACCATTACCAAACTCAGTTAGGGTCTAGCATTATGGAGTTGTTCTTTTGTGAAAAAGAAAACAGATTGAAAAAAGTGCATTTCATTGAAGGACCCTAGTCAGCCTCTGCCATTTTCAGTGACAGCAAAGTTATGAAAATTGTTTGGTGAAGCAAAATCCTATTGCATTGCCACAAGTTATTTGTTACTGATAGTCTGTTTAATTACCTTTAGCAGTTTCACGGTGATCTGTTTTGCTTACACATGTTGTACTGTATATGGTTTTAAATTCTGAGAATCCTGTATGTCAACAAAAAACAAAGGCGTGGCTGACTCAAGTCCTTTAAACACCTGTACATGAGTGAATGCAACTTAACTGAGTTTTTAAGGAATATGGAAATTTACAGCCTGAAACAATTTTCCCAAGTTTGATCACAATAAGCTTAATTAGTTGTCATTAACAATTATTTTGGTTAGTGAAATAAATCAGTGATAACAGAAGTTTTACCTTTTATAATAAGATGTGTTAATAAGAATATTGAATATGTAGATTTTAACATGTGGGTACTGGCAGAGCCCAGGCAATTTTCAAATAAGTACATTTGGTTATGCTATTGCCAAAAGTGTTTTGCACTGTAATTCTTGGTGAATATAATGTGTGATCATGAACAGCAGCTAGTGTATGGCAAGTTATAGTATTGACCTATTATGATGAGGCTGTACAGGTACTAGTCATCAATTTATTTTTGTCAATAAAATGTTGAACCTTTTGCAGGTTCTTTGTGAGGTCTCCTTAAAATATTTCTCTCATTATGTCATGTTATTTTTTATCAGTCTGATAGTACAGGTTTTTAAGTAATTAAATATGAGGTGAAAATAATCCAGTGTAAGTTTGAATACTGAAAGAGGATCTCAGAGCACACTTCATTGGGTTTTGTGTATCTGCTGGAAATTGTTATAATTGCATTTCAGTATTTAGGATATTCTATTTTTACTAAAAGTTGTGCCAACACTTTTTGCCCTCGGTCCCTACTGACTTTGATAGTTAAGTTGCTGCTTGCCATGTATCAGCCAATAGTAACTATCAATTATGACCAGATCTTTTCTCATATTTTCATTTGCAAAACTTGTTGCAAGTTAAGTCTGGCTCGAGGGGGGCTGTTATTCCTGCCGACCAAAGGCCTCTTGAAAGGTGACATTGGATGCTGTATATTGGTTATTCCAAATTACACAACAAATCTATAAAAAAGAGGGGGGAGAAAATTCCACAAAAATAGGTTTTGTTCTAGTGCAGTTTTACACACTTTTTTTACGGCGTTTTAATTCGCGTGAAATATGTAAAACGGAAACAAAAAATGCTGTCAAGAACCTGATACCTTTAGATTGCCCAACCGGTTCGTCTGACACAGACGGTGAAGCGTTGTACAGATCAACATTACTTACCTTATTACATGACACGTAACGTAATTTGGGTGAAGATCTGTAAAAACCACCTTTACCTGCTAAGTAAAGGCGCGTAAAGATCCGTAACACCATCTACGTGCTAAGTAAAGGTGCGTAAAGATCCGTAAAACTACCGTTACGTGCTATGTAAAGGCGCGTAAAGATCCGTAAAAACCACCTTTACAGATAAGTAAAGGAGCGTAATAAGATCCGTAAAACTGTACCTTCACGTGCTAAGTAAAGGCTCGTAAAAAAAGAAAAGTGAAAAGCGCTTTAAGCGCCCATAAATTCCTAGCCTGCGGAGAGCCTGCTAGCAGCCTAATGAATTCCATTCCATTCAAGGACGAACAGTCAAAACCAGTTTTACGTGTGGTAGACAGACTGATGAGAAAATCTACGTTCTACATTTGCCACAAAATTTAACCGTGCCATTGAGTATCAGAACCCTGACATCTATTGACACATCGCACTTAACGTACCAAGACCACGGTTTGTCCTGCCAGGCCGTGCCACGGGTGTCAGTAACATGACACTCTCCGACACTTCGCGTTCCCTGACACGTCGCGTTCCAAACTCTGATTCGCCGGGTGTCGTGAAATATCACGGCCCCGTAAATTCCATGAATTACTCATTTCACGCAGTGTCACTTTGCTGAAAACCTCCTCCAGTGGATTAAAATCTGGACTGTAGGGTGGTAAATAAATGAGCAAGGCTCCCGTCCCCTGTATAATGTCCCTGACTTCGGGAACATGGTGAATAGCAGCGTTATCTAAAATGCCAAGTGAAAAAAAAGAAAAACGATGTCTGTCTGACGCCATCTTGCATAGTCTCTAGCGTAAAATTTGTAGTCACGTCTTCTGTTGTTGCATACTCGCCCATGACTAGAACGGAATTACGGTTGATACCGTTATAGGGCTGCAATATCGGTACTACATTATCTTCCAGGAACTGGGTAAACTTTACCGCATCCACACTACCCCTGACTGTGGAGAAACAGCTGATGTCATTTGCCCCCATAACTGTGATGGCTGAAACTCGAGAAGCCCAAGCGACATATCTCTTGATTACCGCCCGGGTTTCTTTCCCACATTTTTACTAAACGTTTGTCCTGCAAAAACAACAATGAAGATGAAAATGAAGAAAAATGCAAAATATCTCGCCTGTGCCTATCACGGTTTAATCTTGATGATGATCTCTACTTACAAATCCTGTCTCGTCACGAAATAATACAGTCTCTGGATCATATTGAAGTATGGCGGCCCAATATTCTGCCCGTCTTGAACTGCTTTGCTGCAAAGCCACTTTACGGAGCTAAAATGAGAAAAGTTATTTAGAATTTATTCAGATCACGAGCAGGACATGGCTAAGGCTGTTCAGCTAATAAGTCAGTTGCTTGCTTCACTCAAAGAGAGAAACAGAAAGATTAGGATCGCCGATTCCTCCAAGGGCGGTTGGCTGACTGTGAAGCATTACGAGAATAACGCTGTTGCCCTTGACCTGGAAGACGACAAAAAGATTCAAGCTGCCGAGAGGGAGGCTGTCAGAGTTAGAAATCGTACTCGTGCTAGACGCAATGCTGAACGCCTGCAAGGCCGATATTCGCCGTGTTCTCAGTACCTCGGTGCTCGCAGGCAGTTCCAGCGTGGGCAGTTGAGCAGCCCACCATCTTCTAGACAACAGCAGCAACCCTCTGATTTCTACAGTGGTTCACAAGGCGCCTGTCGCTTCTGTGGCTCCCCCGGACATTGGTGGAGAGAGTGTCCTGTCAGCCTTGCCCGCACCTTCACTGTCGGCAACATTGCGACGCACGCTGCCGGAACAAGTGTCAGCACCTCTACCCCTCGCTGATTCGCCTTCGTAGTTCTTGGGTGACCTGTCTTCTAGTGTGTCAGAGTTGCTGTGTACTGATCAAGGCATTACACCCTCAGGCAAAGATGTTGAACATTTTCAGACTGATGTGTTCCAGGAGTTTAAAGCACTTTTGGAAGATAAGTTTACAGACAAGCCTTGTTTAGCTTTTTATAGTCAGAACTTGTTTGATTATGAGCAAGGTGTTGCTCCGGCCATTGTAAAGGGCCGTCTTAAGGCCCATTTTCAATTCTGGCTTGATATTGGGGCACCTCTATGCAATCTCAGATGGTGTGACATCGTTTTCAAGGATACTTATTTTTCTCTTTTTTTTCCTAGGAGTAAGTCCGATCAGTATGGGTCTGGGGCTACTAGGGTGGTGGCTGGAACTGGCAATCCTACCTGTCCTTTTGATATGTTTCGTAGATATGCTACATTAAGTGGGGATAACATTTCTTCGGCGCAATTCGTTCTTCGTTCCCTGTATAAGAGTAAGGCTGGGGGCTATTTCCTTTGGGATGGCTCTAAGCTGTCTTATTCTAGGGCGAGAGAGCTGTTTATTCAGAAGTTTAGGGCTATTGGTCTCGATACTAATCTTTATGGCCTCCTTCCCTTCGCATCGGAGGAGCCTCTGCCGCTGCGAACAGTGACATTCCCGATCGTGTTATTAAAAAGCACGGTTGTTGGAAGTCCTACAAGGCCAAGGATACCTTCTGCAGAGAGGACATTCAACACCAACTCTTGGTCACTCTAAATATTGGCATTTAACTGTTTTCGTTTTTTCCTTCTCGCTTTGTTTTTCTTGATAAATGAAACAGAGATTTGAACCCAAAAATTCAGGTACAATGCTAAAGAAGAGGACTACAATTTGTACCTTCTTTCATTAGGATGCTCTTGGCATTTCTAATGATTCCCCTATTGCAAAAGGAGTTGAACACATTCAAGGATAAAATCTGGAATACTCCCAGGATCCGACATCAGAAAGAAACAGCATTGCCCCATGGCGTTCCAGACCATATTTACAATTTTCCTGATGAATATGGCCTTGAAGAAAGTGCTAAGACTTGACACATACATTTTGCACTTTCCCGTTTTGATGTGAATGCCCTTTGTAGTGTTATTTTAATACAAGAAACTCTCTTCACCTTAACATATGCATGTAAATGGTGAGTAATAAAATGAAACCTTTTGATGGACTTGCTTGCCTCTTGTTGAGGCATGGATACCTGAGATCAACACCAGCATGCCAACTTAAAAATTACCTTTCTTTTCCCCTCCTCTTGTTTAGTTAGTCAAGACCAGTTTGGGGTAGCCTCACATTATTGTCAACCATATATATCCACTTAGTATGAAAAAGGCCATGTTTTGACTTCTTCCCCTCCCCCACTCCTGCCAAGTGTCCGAAACCTTACAGCCGAAATGAATGTTTGTGCATTCATATATCTTGTAAAAAAAGTGTTCCTTACTTGAACAAAAATGTCAAATGTTTTCTTTTGAAGTAAGTAACACCTAAAATGTATGTCTGTAGGTTGGCCAGTTACAGAGGAACAGCTTCAAGATGTAGCAGGTCATGCAGGTGTTCTTGAAGTTGAGGATGACTTCCTGGATGCAAGAATGCGAACAATGGATTCCAAAAACTGAGGAAATTAAGCCTGAGGAGTGCATTGACGCCTTCCTTTTCCTGAAGACACATTTCACCTTATCAGAATAAATAACTTTTCGTCACATTGTTAGAAAGTTCCTGTCAGGATGTTGACAGACTATTGTTACTGATAGGGGTATAACCACAGAAGATCAGAGTATACTTACTTAACAACACTATTGGCATGTGACTCAAACTTGATTTTAAATAGCAGTGGGCTAAACTCAATGAAAATGTAGCCAAGATTTTTCACCTACAATGTGTACCTTTTTGCACACACTTGCAGTCTATAAGCGATTCACATGGCTTGACTTCTCTTTTTTTTTTAATAAGCAACTAGGTATCTTCAAAATGACACCCCTCATGTCTGTGTCACTTTCACTGAAGTAAATCAGAGAACAACATAACAGTATTCTAAGCAATAACAGCAAATTACAACAAGCACTTTATTTTGATTTCTGTAAATTAAGGTGATTCCAATGAAAAACAATGAGTAATCAAAATGTTCTAAGACTTGGTCCAGTTCATAACTATGTTATAAGCATTGCAAAAATACAATAAAAAATGGCAGTCACCATGCTCGTTTTTACGCAACCTGGATGGTTGTTATGGTAAATATGTTACCCACGAGGTTTGTATTAGGGACCCTAGTAATCCGAAAAGGGAACTATCATTTCTAGAAAAAATCATTTCTTGCATTAAAGGAACTGTATCACTCGTTGCGCATGCGCGCCATGTGGCTGAGCAGCTTGAAAGCGTAGGGCAAACTATATCAAGATCGTCGGAGATTTCGCGTTATCATTTCAATCCGTTTATATCGCGTTCATCCTTGTGAACTTTGCTGAAAATCTTTATCAGACAACTGTCTTTATTGATCGAAGAGCCTGTTTGTTGTATCACTTAGCTATAGTTAGGGTTTTTTGAGCGTTGCTATTGCTTTTAACGAAACCTATGTGTTGTAATGTCGTCGCATGGCGGGCGTCAAGCTGGAAGCGGTCGCAAAAGGATCTACGACAGCAATAGAGCTCAAGTCAAAGTTTGGCAAAAAGGTCATCATAGAGTATGGCTAGAAAGCATCATTTATTCATCTTGGGTATCAGCAAAAATAAAGTGCGGCTACACGGGCGACTCGGCATTCGCGGGCCATCTTCTGTCTTTGGAACAGCGAAGAAGGTAAGCTCACTTGGATGAAACAAGCAGCCTGATTTGTTTATATTTCTGTACGTTTGATATCACCTTGCCTGTTTATTCAATTCTGTTTTGACTGGTTTTATATGTTTCTTTTTTAAAGAGAAAACGATTCTGTTTCGAAAATTTGCCAAGGAAGCCCTCGACGAAAGCGACCAAGACTTGACGATGTCAACGATGGTAGGCTGTTTTGTTTGCTGTTGATAAGTTGCCATAATTCAGGTCAAGGTATATATTTAAATACAAATTAGCGACGTATCAATCCTTTAATATACGTGAACATAAGTCATCCGATTTTTTTGATGGTAGGCTGTTTTGTTTGCTGTTGATAAGTTGCCATAATTCAGGTCAAGGTATATATTTAAATACAAATTAGCGACGTATCAATCCTTTAACTCTTTCGGTGCGGTTGTCGAGTAAACTCGACATCCGATTGCGTGACTCCCAGTGCGGATGTCGAGTTTACTCGACAAAATAAACTTTCCCAACATCCTGTTCGAAATTGCTTTCTACAGGGTGTTTTCAGCAATGGAATTGCTTTATATACCCTCCCAAACTGCTAGCGTGACTAGTTGTGCCATTTTTGCCAGCGGGAACCAGTTTTCGACAAATATTTTGATGGAGTTCGAATTTCAGTCGAAGCGAAGGTGAAGGCATGTTGTGGGCGCCATGATGATCATGTTTCGCGTCATGATGACGATGGATTTCGTGCCTGTAGCTGCTATCCTTATCGAGTTCATACGCAAATGTAGTCGTGGGATGAAGTTTCTTGCAAAACCTTATGATTCAAGGCATAGGTATGTTCTTCCTTCCTTCATTCGGAGTGTTTATTGCGTAAATGAACTTGTGACTAAGCATACTTTCTTCGCTTTCTAATTTTAGCATGTAAATTACCGGCTATATAAACTGTTGATTTACCTCAATAAATTTGTTTGAGTTTATGTATTAGCCAAAAGAGCTGTTTATTGTGTGAAATACTTTAGGTTCGTTCCTCTGAGCGGCTTTTGTCCATAAATCGGTAAATCAATTCAAGACCTTTTGTTGTTTACATTTCGCTGAGATTTAAAAATGGCGTCAAATCGCACATATACTACTGAAGAATGTTTGGCGGTGATTATGGCTGACTCTGACTCCGATATGAGTGATTCCGACGCTGAATGGAGCGGCGATAATGAAGAGATTGAAGCAGTTGGTTTGAATGAGGAAAACAATGGCGAAAGTGCGACTGATTCAGAAGAAGACGAGGAGATGGACTTGGCACAACCCGCAGCAGCTCGCACACAACAGCGACAGATTCTATGGGAGGATGTGAGTATTTATGATAACATAGATCAGACCTGGATTCCTCCCTTTCAACAAAGGACTGGTGTTTTGGTGGACACTGTTAATTTTCAGCCCGTAGATTATTTCAAGCTCTTCTTTCCAGATGATCTTTTCTGTCTCATCTCTGAGCAAACAAACCTGTTTGCAGAACAGTTCTTTGACAACCCAGCAGATTTGACCCAGCACTCTCGATTTCAAAAGTGGACAGATACAAGTCCGAGTGAAATTCAGGCATTTGTAGCTTTACAAATCGCAATGGGACTAAATTGTAAACCATCAGTAAAAGACTATTGGCGAAAATACTGGCTTACTGAAACCAAGTTTGGAAATGTCATGTCCAGGGATCGCTACCTCCTTCTATCCACTTTTTTGCATTTTTCAAACAATGAGCAGCGTGTTCAGCGGGGACAGGAGGGTTTCAATCCATTATTCAAAATACAACCAGTCTTGGACATTGTCAGCCCCCTGTATGAAACTGTCTATGGCCCTGGGAAAAACCTGTGTATTGACGAGAGCATGATCAAATTCAAGGGACGAATTTATTTTAGACAATACTTACCTGCAAAGCCTACCAAATGGGGCATAAAAGTTTTTGTTTTGTGTGAGTCTGATAGTGGCTATGGACTTAAATTTGAAGTCTATACAGGCAAGGAGAGTTTTGTAAGAGAAAAAGGAGTCCCTCTTTCAGAACAGGTTGTTTTGTCATTACTGGACAGTTATGAAAACAAAGGACATGTTGTATACATGGATAACTCTACAGTAGCCCAAACCTCTACCTGGCCTTGAAGGAAAAAGGAATAGGGGCATGTGGTACAGTAATAGCAACAAGAAAGCAAATGCCTGAAAGCTTGAAACCAAAAAATCTTCCTTTAAAAAAAGGCGACCCCCCAAAGTTTATGCATTCAGGTGACCTTGTGGCTTGTGCTTGGCATGACACTAAGCGTGTACATTTTCTGAGCACTGTTCAAAATGATTTAACAATTGACAAGGATATCAGACACAAAGGTTCTGAAGGAGGCAAGCGGACAGTGGAGAAACCTGTTGTGGCTGAACAGTACAACAACAACATGGCAGGTGTGGATAGGATGGATCAACTTCTTGGAAGCTATGCGTATCCTCATAAATCCCAGAAGTGGTACCAACCTATCTACCACAGAGTCAGAGAGATAGCCCTTGTCAATGGCTACATCATTTACAAGCTGGACAAAAGCACCAGGAATGAACGGATTTTGCCTCCAGAGACTTTCAGGGAACAGGTCATTGATGGCCTGCTGACAAATTGGAATATGACCCAGAGAAAAGGAAGGCCATCTCTACAGCCAGAGGATAACCGGCTGACCCAGCGCCACTTCCCAGGGAAATATGAAGATGCCAAATATTTTCCAGACTGCATTGTTTGCAGTGAGAGAAAGAAC
>OY855903.1:43139950-43172450 GCA_963693305.1 Meandrina meandrites
AGTTTGCCAAGTTTGCCAAAGACTGGGAATTCAAACATGTTACCAGCAGTCCCCTCTATGCCCAATCCAACGGAGAAGCGGAACGAGCTGTTCAAACAGCGAAGAACTTGCTGCAGAAGGAGAGTGACCCTGCGAAAGCTCTTCTCGCATATCGATCCACACCCCTGCAAGGTGGAAAGAGCCCGTCTGAGCTACTCTTCGGCCGCCAGATTCGATGCACCCTTCCTTGCGTCCCAACGTCTCTCGAACCGAGCTGGCCCGGAATAGAGAACTGGAAGCAAGAGGAAAGTGAAAGAAAGATCAAGCAAAAACAGTATTACGATGCACGGCACGGAGTCAAGGAGTTACACCCGCTGCAGCCCGGCGATAGAGTGTGGATCCGTGGCGAAAACAAGCCAGGCACAGTCAGGGTCCAGCAGTCGGACCAGCCGCGCTCTTACACAGTAGAGACTTCAGGCAGCCTCTTACGGAGAAACAGGTCAGCCCTTCTGCCTTACTTCCAGCAGCCCGTGTCAACCGGAACGAATAAGCCCGCTGACGATGTCGGCAACCCGGAAATGGAACCAGCTTCACCAGAGCCAGAAAGACCCGAACGGCCAGAACCCGAAAGCCCGAAAGATAATGCTGTGCGGACCAGATCTGGACGAACCATAACACCCCCTAAGAGACTCGATTTGTAGAGAGCAACAACTAATGGACAATGGACAATTTTACTTTCTTTGTTTTGTTTTGTTGTGTGATTTTTCAAGCAGTTAGCAGTTTTTGATTAAAGGGGGAGATGTGATGTTAATCTTTGACTACATGTAACTTGATAGGGGATTGTAAAAATAAATGAAATAGATTTGATCTACAACATGGCTCGCGTGGTCGCTTTAACTCAAAGCTAGAAATCCTACAGCAATGAGTAAGTGGTATAATATATATTGCGTTCCTTTTTTTACACAAAGTTGAAGCAAGAGCTATTTTAAGTCTTTAAACTGTTCCAAAAAATATTTGGTATGGCCTTGGCTTTTATATAACTTTTATAAGAAAAACATACATGTAAATACAAATACTGTTATTGCTGATTATATTACATGTATACCTTGATTTATGCTATGAGTGGTATAATAGAGTCATGTATACCTTGATTTATGTATGTAAGAAGTGTAGCCAGAGCTATGAAAGTGCTGCTGAAATTTGGGTGTACATGTAGTGTGCAGTTTGGAACAAGAAATGCATATATTAAGGAAAAAATACACTGCTGTTGCTGGCTATAATGCATGTATACCTTGATGTACATGTATGTATATAAATATAGAATTTATTTTTCTCTCTTTATGTGTATCTTTTAGATTGTAGCTTCTTTTCGTTCAGCAGGCCTTATTTCATTTGGCAAAATTACGTAAACAGTTTCTCAAACAAATTATTATTTTTTAATTATTATTATGCATAACATTTTTTTTTCTTAATCCCTCAAAGGTCAGTTTCAATTGACATTACTGGTGTAAGTGAAGCAGAGGAGGTTCTCTCTGTTGGAGATTGTTCCTACAGAATTCAAAATGGATCAGTGATTGTGTCACGAGAGATGTCAAGCAGCTCATCAAGTGAAGAGAGTGATGATGAGATGGCATTTACTGCTGATAGGTGAGTGTTATTACTGTTTATTAGATAAACTACAGTGTGTCATAGGGATGTTGGCCACTAAGACATGTTGTATCAGAACATATGTTTTCTGATATCGTGTATAACAAATGTGTCCTGATATGACCTTTGGAATATTCACATACATTTTGAAAGAATTGAGCTAAATTTATATAATAAATAGAATAATACAAGGGAGCTTGGAGATACATGTGTATGAAACTGATCTTCTCGTGTTCAATCTCGATATCTCATGAGTGAGCTGCGCTCACTCGTGAGATACAGAGTTGAAAACTTGAAGATAAATTTCATATCTTCGCACGCCCATTTATTGTTCTCTATTTATCTTCTTTCATACACATTCAGCTGTGACAGCTGGCAGTGTACATTGTATTACAGTGGCAGTGCTTTTTTAATGATGAGACTCAGCCTTTTTTTTTTACAATCCCAGCTACATACACTGTACTACGAGAAGTTGGAACTTGGTTCCAGATAATTGTTGTCGAGGCTACACCTTGTTCTGTTATAATGAGCAAAGCTGTTTAGGGTTCAATTAAATGTTTTAATGAGTAAAATAGTAGCTTGGTATATAATTGGGTAGCAGATGCAATAGTTGAAGTACTTAAATATAATTTCCTTTGTAATCGTTTTGTTCTTCTTTTTGTTTTTACAGCAAACAACTGGATGAAGCCTTGAAAGTTCTCAACCAGCAACGCAGTTTGGATGAAAGTGAAAGTGAAAGTGAAGAGGAGGAAACATTCTGGTGGGTGTAAATGAGCATATACCAAATAATTACAGTAGCCATAGTAAAGTGAAGGAAAAAACATAAGTTCTGAATTATTTAACATATGGGAATTGTGCATACTTTGAATTACAGTGGTTGTAAAGGTGTTCTCTCTCCCCAAGACTTCAGAGTTGAATTTAAACAATTACATGTAGGAAACTATATTGTATATCTACAAACCTGTATTTGCTGAGTTTTGGTGTGATGTCATTGTAATAGGGAAGAAGAGATCGAGGATGACTTTCAGGAGCGAGATGGGGTGGATGAATTGGATGCGAGCAAATTACATGAAGCTGCAGGACCTGAACAGGAGCATCAACAGGCAGAATTGGAGGAGCCACCCACTCAGGCCAAGAAAACCATGATTTCGGTAATGACCCAGACAGGGGAAGGAAATAAGACAAAGAAGCCTTCCATCCCGAAGCACATGCCAGAATATGGGCCTCATCAAAAGTTTTCACGGAGATATGAGGAAAGCCAGTACCAAGAAGAACTTGGTCTCATCAAGGGGACCAAAGTTATCTGTTCTCTGGACCTCTTGACCCAAGTGTTGGCAGGAAGTTGCAGGCATCCTGGATGCATTGATGAAACAGTTGTGGATTACACTTTGTGTGGAACTAGTGCTGTGATTCGCTGTAAATGCCCTGCTGGTCATGTTTGGAGATTTTGCACTTCAGGGGAGGTGAACAATGTACTGTCCAACAACTTCCAAGCAGCTGCTGCTGTGCTGTTGTCTGGAAACAACTTCACGAAAGTTGAAAAGTTTGCAAAGTTTTTGGGCCTGTCATTCATCTCTCGATCAACCTTCTTCAGGGTACAGAAGTTGTACTGTATACCTGCTATCGAGGAATGGTGGCAATGGATGAGAGGCGAGCTTCTTCTTGATTTCCACGATCAGGAACTCGTACTAAGTGGTGATGGCCAGTGTGATTCACCTGGATTTTCGGCCAAAAATCTGTGCTATTTTTTAATGGAAGTTGTGACGGAATACATTATGGAGGTGGAGGTCCTTGACAAGCGTCATGTAGGCATGAAATCCAGCACCATGGAGCGAAAGGCATTGAAAAATTCTTTAGAAAGGCTAAAAAATGTGGCAAAGGTTGCTGAAGTCTGCACTGACGCTTCTTCTTCAATAAAGAAGCTTGTAGGTACAGTGTTCATTTTTGTAATCTGACCGAGGAAAAGGTTCACTGTACATAAGTTATCAAAAGGCTGTCAAGGTTAAATAAGATTAGTAGTAAAGCACGGGGGTTTGAGACCAGTCCAATAAGAGAAGAGTATTTTAGGCCAGGACCAATCATAAGGTCGGATTTGGGTCACGTGACCTGACGTCATCATAAGTCACATGACCTGTGACGTCACAAATGCACTTTTTGGCTGGGTTTAGGCCAGAACCAATCAGAGGAGACAGAGAAGACACGTGATCATTTGATTGACATGTTTAATGACGTCATAATCCCAGGGGTAAAATTACAAGTCCCGGGGGTCGTTTTCGACAAGTCCCGGGGTCACGCATGCGCAGGAAAAGAGTCAGAGTCAAGTATCATGATCCATGACTCTGACTAATCGAGTTAAGTAACGAGTTTGCTCTATATAAGTGTCACGTTTTAAGTTCTTGTCCATGTGGTATCCGATGTTTTCGTACGCATGCGCATTAAACGTAAGAGTCAGGATGCGTAGTGTTCTTGAGTAAGGGTCTTTTTGTGCTGTATGCCATGGCATCGCGATGCCAGGAGTAAGGTTTTTGGTGTTTCCTTTTATAGTCTTTGATGCTTTGTACATGTTCAGCCGTGTTCTTGTCCACTAGTTTGCTCAATAGTCCTCCCATTTTTAAAGTTCTATTAACAATTCAGCAGTTTCTTGATCCCAATGGTTGCATTCAAAGTATCCGTAGGGGTAGGAATAGAAGGTACTTGGATCCACCACGCGTTTGTCGAAAACGACTTGGTAGCGTTTGATCTCCGTCTCTGTGTTCAATTGTTTTTTGTTGGCGTCGCGCGTGATTTTATGTGGATTGAACACTGGAATTTGTCGTTTTGAGTTTTCGAGGGGTCTTGTGACTTCGTCGATCACGTTTTGTTTCAGTATGTCAAAGTTCAGTTGTTCTGATCCTCTGGCATTGAGTGAAAATCCTCGGACTTTGCACGAAATCTTTCCATTTTTGGTCTTGTAGGTGTAATTTTTTGGACCCGCTGCAGCGAATTCTACGATGTAGTCTCCTTCATCCAGTTCGTTGGTGAATTCGCCCAGAAAATCACCCAATGGCAAGTTCGTTTCTCCTTCTTTGGCTTTGTAGATGATCGAGTCAGTGTCGAAATACAGTGTTTGTTGGGGTTGAAGTTTGTCGAGACCTTCCCGATACAGTTTCAAACGTGCCCAGCAGGTGGTGAAACAAGCCACAAAGATGTTGATGTTCACTTGGACTGGGTCGTAATCAATCACGTTGTCGTACACGACTTCTATCATTTCTTCGTTGACGATTCGTAGGTTGTGGATTTGTTTGGTGTCGTCTTGTAGTAGCTGGTGAAAAGCACTGGGGGAAGTGAAAGCTTCTACTTGGGACTTGTTGCTCTGTTGACCGTATTTTCCCCAGAAGGAATTCAGCATCATTTTGGCTAGGGATCGTTTGCCGGGATTCTTTTCGATTTTGCTAGGATCGAGTCGAATCCCTTCTTTCAGTTCGTAGGTCGTGAGGTATTCGGTCTGTTTGTTGACGTCGTTGCCAACCCAACTTGGCCATCCGCTGGCTTCTTGCTTCATCTTGAGGAAAGTGTTCACGTATGTTTTGAACATGACATTGGTGCGTTGGCTGAAATGCCAAACTTCGTGTATGTGGATGATGCGGTAACCCTGCCGAACGGCTTCTTCTAATTCTGGTGTGCACCATGTCCCGGTGAGTTGTCGTTGCTGCGGCGTGTGGTTGCAAAGAGGGGATCGTTCGGTCAGCGGTTTGGGTTGTTCTTTTTCGACGCAGGTGCGACACAAGGGGAAGGTCAATTTTCCTCCACTTCGGTAGGGTAAGACTGGATGATACAATTCGCGGGGAGGTAGCACAGTGCACTTGGCTAAACCAAAGAACTGGGAAATGTCGGTGTGACCTGGTTCGGTCAAGATGGTTGGATGGCCAAGAGGATAGTCGCAGTTTTTGTTCACGTAGGGATACAGGGATGTGAAATCAACGTAGTGGATTTTTTCCCCTTCTTCGACTTGGTGATAGAGTTTGACAGCATTGGTGCGTCCCCCGAAGAAGGCCTCTCGCGGTTCTAACCTTTCGATCAAGTCTAACGACTCGACGTAGTCGTTGATGTCTTTGTGTTTAGATTTGATGTCGTTCCATTGACATTCCCACATCTCTATCACCGTGTAACCGGCGTCTTGCAATCGTTTTAGTCGAGTTTGGGTCTCTTCGTAGACATCTCGCATGCTACGTTCATTGAGTTTCACGTGTTTTTTGTCTCTGTCGGGGAAGCATGTTGGGCAACCGTGAAAATAGCAACCGTTGAATTCGTAGACGGTGTGGGTTCTTTCGTCGTATCCGTCCACATAGATTCGCTGGTTGTCGACTTGCACTCTACGTTCTCCACCGTTTCTGGCATGAGCAACGCGATCACTTATGGTGGAGGAGCAGCTGGGTAGCGTGTGGTTCACATAATGCAACCATTCTAGGGATGCGTGGGAATGTGGTTTGCCTTTACCATGCCATCCTCGCACGGGTTCGGATCCTAGTGTGTTGTCAAGCATGCAATTGGTACGGAAGTAGAGATTGCATGCCGAAGCAATAGTGAGGCAACGTTCCATGGGATCAAATCCTGCCACTTCTTGGAACTCATTGCGAAACACTTCGCATCCTTCGTGGAGTAGTTTTACATCTGATTGGCAATACGCCAACAGTTCATCTTGAAAGTTGAATTCATAGTCTTCGGCGAGGCGTTCGGCGTACCACTTTTCAAACTCTTCTTTTCTGCTTTTGGACATTCCTTCGGGATCATAGTAATCACGAGCAGGTATGGGTCCTACGTAGTCTTGATTCTCTTGCTTGTTGAAGAAGTGAGGGAAGAACCCTTTGGTCTGCTCGGTTAGTCCGAAGGCTTTGGGAAACGAGCTCAGTGGCATTTGCAGGAAGCACATGGAGTCTTTGAAAGTGATGTTACCATAGGACATGGACAAAATTTTTGCTCCGTTCACGATTTGGTTGGGGCAAATGGCTTGTCTGTACAGTTCCTCTAAGATGAAATAGGAATCGTACCCTTGAAAATTGTGTGCGATGGCAATGACAGGTTGCTCGTCTGTTGCGATTGCTGTCAACCAGTCCAGGAAGTCTGTGACGCACGTTTCTCCTTCGAAATGGTATTGGTCATCGCTCTGATCGGTCATGGCGCAGATGAGATTGGGGACGTGAATGCCTTCTTCTTGACGAGCTTCGGAATCCCAACTGACAAAGATGGGCGGATCGGGGTCTTCGTAGACGAGGGTACCGTCAGCGGTCCTTTTCCTTTGTTTTCTCTTCTTTCTCTGCTCTTCTAACTTTTTTGGGTTTTGGATGAAACATTGGTGCTGATAGAGATTGAGGTATCTTTTGCAGGAGGGGCATTCGGCGTAGCCGCAAATGTGACGGGTGTTGACCTCAAATTGGGTGAGGCTCTTGTTGCATGCGTTGCATTTTTTGTGTCTGCAACAAACACTGTCTTTGTTTTTCGGATCAGCTTTTTTTTCCTCTGTTGTGTGTGTGCGGTGCAGGTTCAAACAGGTATCGCCAAAAAACTTCCTTCCGCATGATTCACAAGGCAAACTGGCATTGGTTTTCTCGGCGATAGCACGGCGGAAATCTGGACATGTTGCTTGGTGACATGCGTAGCATTGTTTACCTTGACACGCGTGATCCTTTTTGCGATTGTGATCAAATCCTTTTTCGCAATGTAAGCAGTAGAAATCCCTTCCGAAGAAACCTTTGAGGGAATTGCATCCGTGGTAATGTTCGCCATGTTTGATCAAGATGAGACGTTTCTCATGAGGTTTGGTGGGTCCTTTGAATATGATTTGATATCCATGGTCCACCGAGACGACGACGATCTGATACTCTTTGAGATGGGTTTGGAATTGTTGAATTTCAGTGAGACCACAGGCACCTTCTGGTACGTTGGCAAGTCGATGTAATTCTTTGGCTTGTTGCGTTTGCGTTTTTCGCCCCTTTCTTAACTCCACGTAGATAGGACTGCGTGTACCGTGATCGCAGTAAGCTTTCATGGTGACCAGTGCTCTGGCACAACACAGTTCGTCGTCGTTGTTGATCTTGATAACAGATTTCTTGTTATGTAAAAGTTTCTCTATTTGATAGGTACCAGGAAGCACTCTCTTTTTACCTGTACCGGCGTCATCACGGATGTGACTGATGTTGAGACTGAAGGTGTCATCCATTCTGAATTGTTCATTGGAGTTTAACATTTTACTTATTTCTTCCAATATTTGTCTGGCTTGTAAAGAATTGGTTCGCCAGTCACGTACGCGAACTCGTCGTGAATGATAAGCATTTCTCAAACGATTTGAGTTGATGTTGATGAGTAAATGATCGTTACCTCGCACAGCATCGTCCGTCAGTACTTGTTCGTTGATGGCACGCTGCAGTGCCTCTTCGATCTGTCCGGGCAAGATGGGTCTCTCTCTCCTCCCTAAGGGAACGGTAGCAACACCTCCACCCCGTTGGACTAAGCGAGTCGTATAGTTTCTGTGTCGTAATCCAAAACGTCTTAATCGTCTGTCGACATGACACATTAAATGGAAGTCGAATCCGCGTTGGATCTATGGAAAAAAATTAATTGACGTAAATCCGTGGCCATCCACAGGGCAAGAGTTCATCATTCATTTTTTGCGCAAGTTGATTGAAGTCGGGAGTGGGAGTAATGTACGAGGCTACGGTTTTATTGTCGAGAAAGTCAAAGTGACAAGTCATATGCATGGAGATTCCAAAAGACACCTGTTGTTTCTTTAAGATTGGAAAAGTGTTCGTGTATTGTTTATGCGGTTGTAATCGTTTGGGAACAGAAATGAAGGTTCCCTGTTCGTTCAGTTTTCCGCGGTATCCGTCGATGAGGGTACCGCAATAACAGCAGCTTCGATTAAAGTAATGGTTGATCCAACTATGCGAGCTCCATAGCATGCTTGTTCGATCGTGAGCATGCGCGCGATCGGCCATCCACTGGATCTTGCATTGAATTTCAGCGGGTAGAAGATCCCACAGACTGTCGATGACCTGTGAAGAATTTAGTCAGTCAGCCATTGGAAAATGGAAATGACAATCAGTTGAGTAGTCATTCCTACAGTCTCTATGGTAAATGTGGTTCTTATCTTTCATCATCATACAGTAATAGGGATTATCTCTGAAATACGCAAGTAGACTGTGTACTTTTTTTATGTCACCGTTTTCATCCAATTTGTCTTTGTAATGTCGGAATGTGAGTCCGCAAAACATGCAATGAGCGAAATAACGTTGAATTCTATTCCAATTCGTAGTTTTTGTTTGTGGGAGTTGATTGAAGTATCGGTATTGGTGAAAGACGTAGGGTCTATTGAAAAAACGAGCAGCCAAAGGAATACGATGCTCTTGTCGGATTTCCTTGTTTAATCGTTCGCGAGCATGTGCGCGATCGGCCATCCACTGGATCTTGCGCTGTAGTTCTGGTGGTAAAACATCCCAGTAACTTTGGTTGACCTAGGAATAAAAGTCAGGTAATAAAACATCCCATGTGAAGGAATGAGATGCGATCTCTCGTGTAAAACATAACATTTAGTCTCTTCGGCCACGCATATAGAAAAGTTTCTACTTTGGTGATGTCACCCACGTCGTTTAGTTTATCGGCGTAGTGTAAGTAATGAAGTCCACAGTTATCGCAGTTGTAAAATGGTGAGTTATGATAAATTCTTTTCCACGTACCAATGGGATATCGGTTCATTTCGCGAAGATTGTAATATCGCGTTCGTTTGGCTACGTATTCGGAACGGAATTGTCTGTTCAATCGATCGCGAGCATGCGCACGATCGGCCATCCACTGGATCTTGCACTGTAGTTCTGGAGGTAAGCGATCCCATAGACTCTGCAAAGACAATGATTGAATTAATTACAGAAGTACGTTCTTTGCACTCTATTCATCCATCTGTTCGTCCATCCTTTCTCTATTCGCTCTATTCGCTTCGCTAAATGAGTATGAATCTTTTCCCAAGTGCTGTAATAGTAGGATTCGTGGTCTGGGTCGAGGCGTTGCCAAAGACATCGATGCACAGGATCGATACCTCCAGTTACCACTCGTGTTAGTCTTTCGCGAGCATGTGTACGATCGGCTGTCCATTGAATGATGCATTGAATTTCATGGGGTAAGCGGTCCCAGTGACTGAAGTCGGTTTTTACCTAGAAATATATATGGAATGTGGAGAAAAGTGAATGGTCTTGGATACCCACTCAATATATAGGAAGCCCATTTTCTATGATTAGTTTCTACTCTGTGTTTATGTGCCGCTTTGAATTCAAACCAGTGGGAGATGCACCAGTGAATATTTCCCCAGTTGGAATAGTAATGCACCTCTAGATATCGGTTCGAGCGGTATCTTCCTTGGATACCACCATATACTTTGCGTTTCAATCGTTGTTTTGCAGAATCATGGTTTGCCATCCATTGAATTCTTTGTTGTAGTTTGAGGGGTAATCTATCCCACAGACTGTCAGTGACCTGCGAAATAAGCCTGTGTTAGCATCTTTTCCGTTGGACGAAATGTTTGCATTACGTTCATACCCGTGAGAGAAAATTGTATCACGGAACCCGTGCTCCGACGCCAGGTGATTTTTTTGCATCCGTAGTGATTGAATGTTTCACCCCCGTCTTCGGTTACTAGACAGTGTTTTCTTCTGGCTATTCCATATGGGAGTAACGTTGCGATGTATTTTATGTTACCCACGGCGTCTATTTTGTTTTCGTAATGTTTGTGTGTCAAACCGCATGTGGAGCAATGAATGAAGCAACGATGGATGGTTTTCCACGTGCAAATGGGTGGTTCTCTGAATGTTGATATTTTCCGTTTATAGCTTATTCCATTGTAGTATCGGAGTCGTTTGGGTAAGTAACTACTATGCATTCGTCGGTTCAATCGTTCGTGAGCATGTGCACGCTGGGCCATCCATTGGATCTTGGACTGCACCTCTGGTGGCAAAAGATCCCATAGACTAAACTGCAAAAGCGGGATAATAACAAACGTATAAATCAGGTGTGTCTTTATAGAAACGTTGTGTCTTCAAGGTATCACCATCAGGCAAACATCCTATGTGATAGTAGGTTTTCATATCTCGGCTTACTAAACTGTCCACTGCCCAAATTGGCCAAAGCAGTTTCATAGTCACATGGTATTCGATGTCACCGATACCATTCACTTTGTTCTTGTAATGATTGCGATACAAGCCGCACTTTTTACAATGTACGAATAAGAGATGAATGAATTCCCAGTTGCTTTTTTTCGGTAAACGATTGGTGTAATAGGAAATGTCATAGTAATAATGTCCTTGACTTGGTCTGTAGGTCGTTGCGCACCACTTTCGTAGTCGTTCGCGAGCATGCGCGCGGTCGGCCATCCATTGGATCTTGCACTGTAGTTCTGGAGGTAGCAGATCCCATCGGCTTTGAATCTGTGGAAAACATCATCGGTTTCCGATGTGATTGACATCGCATAAGGCACATTCATAAGTAGTCAGATCACGCACTACACAATACTCTGATGCGCAATGAACGTGCATTACGTCTCCTAAAAATACAACGCGTCGGATTCTTTCTTGCAGACGCAATCCTTTTTCAACCTTTAGGATATCGCCGCGTTCGTCTATTCTGTCCTTATATTGATCTAGAAATAAACCGCAAACATTGCAAGTATAGATGTATAAATGTACTCTATTCCACGAAGTCGCTCCACGCCACCATCGGGGTCTCGTTCCTCTTCGAAATGAATGATACAATCGTTCACGCACATGCATCTTGTCTGCTAACCATTGTATCGTCAATTGTAGTTCCAATGGCAATCGATCCCAGTGAGATTTTACCTGATTGAATTAGAGAGTTCTTGTTCAGCGAAGTATGGTTCATCATATTCAATGGGTACACATCGTCGATGGTACCAAGGCATTGGTCGATCCAATTGTAGAGTGAGTGAGTAAATTGGATATCTCGACACTGCCAAGATTCTTAATCCTCTGGTGAAATCTCCTTTTTCGTCAAAATCACCATCTTCATACAATAAAAATAAATCACGTGTCGCAAGGGTCGAGCATAGAGTGTACTGCTTTCCAATGAGACCTATCGTGCACATGCTCGCGATCGGCTAACCATTGAATTTTTCTTTGAATTTCTATAGGTAATAAATCCCAATGACTCATAGTTACCTCTTCTTCCTCATCGACTGCCTTCGCTAACGCCAAGTCCTCTTCCAGTTCTTCTACTGCTTCCAGAAGTTCTTCATCTGATTTGTCCTCTTCCTCTTTACTTCTCTTGTTTTCTGCCATGCTGAAAAGCGCTCAAGACCAAACTATGTTTGCGAGTGAAAAAAAATCGGTTTGCCGCGCTAAATTTATAAAATGCATTAACCAATCAGGAAACGTCGTTTAAGATGAACCAATCAGATCACACTCGTGTCAGCGTAGTGTCAATCAAATCGATGGGAGTGGTCTACTGAGGGGATGGGGGGGTATCCCCCCTTTTCTCCTATTTTGTCACGTGATCCACTTTTCTCATATATAAGGGAATCAGATTGGTTAGCAGACCACTTCTGTTGTTGACGCGAGTGCAGTCAGGAGAAAGAAAAACACGTGTTCTGAGAAGTGAGTCATGTTGCCTTCTTTACGTAGACTTGCAAAAGATTGCACAAGACAGAGGAAGAAAGTAGAAACGTTGTTGTACATGCATAAAGAGAATGGTCGTACGCCTTGGTTCTTAATGTTATTGCGTTGGTATAGGACATTGGAAAAAATCCGTCTTAGGCTGTCGAGACTACGCGTGCATTACGATGAGCGATTGCATACGCGGTTGTATAAGAAACTCACAGATCTCAGTGTAGATGTATTTTCGTTTCAATATTTTTATTGATTTTTTTCAGTCATGGAACCTTGCGTGCAATGTCAACGGCGTCATTTTTACCTGGAAAGAAAGCACGCGTGTGCAAGGTGTTTGGAGACATTTTACATTGTCATTGAAGGAGAACTTAAGGAACGTTGGACCAAAGGAACTGTCGTAGAAACGGAATGTGGAGCTATCTATGGATGCTATGTGGATGATGACGGGCGATGGCAATCCGTGTTTTTGGGGAACACCTACGAGCAAGCGTTAAACAGATGCAATCACGTGTTGTCGTTTTTGTGAACTCTTTTATTCATGTGAAAAAAGTTACATGGGATTTGACATGCGTTTGAAATACAATTGATTTCTCAATTGACCTTCTGTGTCTTTGCTGTATTTTTGACCCGTTAACTCTGGTGGGAGATTAATGATATTATCATCTTTCAAATAGAACACCTCCTCCTGACATTGCTTCCACATTGCCTCATCCCTTGGGGGGTCGTTCCTGTTGACTTCTTGACCTTTGTAGAGGGGATCCGCTGACCCATAGTACTCTCTTCCTTCAAACCAAGCTTTATTCCGAGCACTGGGATATCGGTCAGCCCATTGAAAGAAATGACATTTGTTGCGTCGGCAGCGCAAGTAGAACCTGTTTGGGTTGTCTTTCGACTTTGAGATGGACAACATCAAACTTTGGTTGCAATAGCACAGCATTTTGTTAAGGTTGTCCTTGTAATAGCTCATCGCTATGCGCCAGCAACGTAGTTTCTCTAGGTACTCTTGGCTTTTATCTTTTCCAGTCAGCACGAAGCAATAGACACCTTGATCGTACACTGGGCAAGAGAAGTACTCCCAACCATTGCTAGCTACTTTTTCTTGCAATGACACATCCTCGTGTAGGGGACAGGGCAACTTTGGTGAATTAAATTCTTCCAAAAATCGATCCGGGTCAAATGCGATTTCACCTTCTTCCAAAACTTGTACCTCAATATTTTCACCATCTTTCACCATTTGTCCCACGGAATGAAACTCTAATAGAAAATGAAAAAAAAAATAGTGAAAAAAAAACTCCATCCTAGGAGGAATGCTTGTCGTCGACTCACCTTTCTTTTGTTTCTTAGGGATTGGCTTTTCCTGCTTCTTTTTTCGCTGGTATTTGCGTTTTGGTTTCGGTGGAGGAGGATTTTCGTTGATTTGATATCTCGAGGGGGATTCCATCGAATCGAGGTGTTCTGTACGAGTCGTTGACACCAGTGAAAGTGAAATGAAAGGGTCTCTCTATTTATAGTATTTTGAAATGACGACAGCAGATAAACTTGTTTGACGACTCGCGTCAATTGAAATCCGGTCTTTTCTCGTCAAACCAGTTTGTTGACCAATCAGAAATCATTTTCGGCAACCTATTTCGGCACCCTATTTCGGTGACCTATGGGACACGTGATCTCAAAACCTATATAAGAGAAAGAATTGAAGAGTAGTTCATTCATTCATTCGTCATGAGCGGAATGACTTATTATCTCGATTTGAATCGAAGTGATTTCTCTACAGACGAAGACTATTTGGCAGAGAGGTTCAAAAGGGGATTTGCGGCGGGATACACGTTCAAACAGTGCGTAGACCATTGGTATCAAGATTTTGAAGCTGCATTGCTTGGCAAAAAAGAAGAAGAAAAAAAAAAAAAAGATGATGGCAACATCGATGATAGATGCAATAGCCTCGCAGCAAATCCCTGAAGAAGAAGCTAATTCCTTCAGCGATTTTGGTCCTCGCGTGCCCGGAGAAGGTGCTGAGTTGTGTTTTTCCGACCGATTTCACGAGAGTCGAAAACGAGTATGGGGCGATCGTCCATTTTGGTTAGAGCCAAAGATTGGTTGGTATGGTAATGTGATCAACCCGAAATTAAACACTACCTACAGAGCTTACTTGGGTGATCATAGCGCTGATGAAGACGAGATTCTTGTTGCCATGAGAAACGAAGTGCTGAAAAACGATCCAAACAATGAGAAAGGAACTTTCGGTAGTCGTAACATTTACACCAACAGTGACAAGGTTACCGAATTGCTTACCAATGAGTTCAATCTGTACTCTCGTCCTCTGACCGAGATCATTGACAAAGGTTGGAAAATGGTGTACTTGTTTGACGATAGCCTCACAGTTCAGCACGGTGAAATGATCAGCGAAGAGGAATTGATCTATCGCGTACCACGATGGGGAGGAGACGTGATGCATATCCTGAAAGAAAATCAAACGGGATATTTGTTTGGAAGGTACAATCTAAAATTGGTGTACAAATCAAATGTCCGCGCTTTCAAATTTAAAAAAATTCCTACAGGGAATGAGTTTGATTGGGAGTGGGCGAGTTGTTTCATCACAGGCAATAGGATTGACATTTGGGGGCATTACAATATGCTGACCCTTTTGGCACCGTTTGCTACCAAGAAGACCCTCCAGACAACGTTGTCAAAAGAGTTACAGCAGAATATCGAGTTTCCATCCAAGATTACCTCCTACGAAGAACTGTGTTATCATTTGGCGCGATTGGTTCTGAAACAGAGGAGAGAAAGCAATAGATGGCAGGAGCGTTTTGACAATGCCATGGATATGTTGCTGTGCAACAAATGTAACACGGAGAAGGATTTTGAGTATTACCATTGTAAGAATTATCTTTCAACGCGTGATTGGTCACCCGTGTGTGACGAATGTCGGCGTTTTGACAGCTGTTTTCAAACTCATGATTTGTTAGATGAGATGTAAAAAAAGCTTGATCTTTCATTAAAATGTTCATTTTCATCCGAGATGGAGTCTGTGTCGTTTATGCAAACGCGCTTGTATTTCGATCAAGTCTGTTCGTTATGTCAAAATATGTATGACTTTTATAAATTAAGGGGTTTGTTAGCTGCTTGTATCATTGATGCGGATCCTATAAAAACATTCGAAGAGGTGAAAGTATCCGTCAATCCATTTCGATTGATACCCTTTATACTTTGGTTGAAGTACAGACCCACGTCATTCAGTGACTTCCGATCACTCGTTCAAGTGCACGGTGAATTGATTCACCATTGCGTGTTACAATTGACGAGCGAATGGGAAAGAAACCAAAGGTTAAGAAGGACATGGCAAAGAAACCCAAGCTCAAGAAGGACCTGAAGGAGAAGAAGAAGAACCTCAAGCTCTTGACGGACTATCACGATCCGACTAAGCCTGGGAGTCTGGGGGGTGTGGCGTGATTTGCCAAGGCTCAAAAGATTCCTTTGGGGAGAGCATGAAAACTTTTGGAACGCGATTTGGGGTATACTCTTCACAAACCTAGAAGAAAACGATTTACAACGACACCCGTGTTGGTGTTCAACATGGATCAACAATGGCTGGCAGATCTAGTGGAAGTTCAGTCCCTTTCGAAAGACAACAAAGGTAACCGTTATCTCTTGAACGTGATCGATGTCTTGTCCAAGTACGCATGGGTCGAACCCGTGAAAAACAAGACCGGCGAAGCAGTGACAGATGCCTTCAAAAAGATCCTAAAACGCGCTAAAGGAAGGACACCTCAGAATTTGCAAACGGACGATGGAAAAGAATTTTACAATAAGACCTTTGCGGATCTGATGAAACGAAAAAAGATCAATCACTTTTCCACGGCCGGAGATACGAAAGCTAGCATTGTGGAACGTTTCAATCGTACTTTGAAACAACGCATGTATCGTTATTTCACGGTCAAAAACACCTTGACTTACATCAACGTGTTACCAGATTTGGTGAAGGGATACAATGCTTCTTTTCATCGAAGTATTGGCATGGCACCCAAAAAAGTGACCATACAAAATGAACACAAAGTGTGGAATCGACTGTACGCTCACAGATTTCAATCCAAAAAACCCAGAAAAAGAACTCTCTTAAAAGTGGGTGATCAAGTCAGACTCAACAAAAAGCATCGCACGTTCGACAAGAGTTATCTTCCTGGTTGGACGGAAGAAATCTTCACGATTCGCAGTGTCAGTCGTGGACCCCCTGTGACCACCTACAAGATCGACGAATATGACGGAACTCCTCTAAAAGGAACCTTCTACAAACAAGATCTGCAAAAAGTGTACATGTCCGAAGAAGACGATCTGTTTAGAATCGACAAGATCGTCAAACGAAAAGGCAATAAAGTCCTGGTGCACTGGAAAGGTTGGCCAGATAAGTACGACAGTTGGATCGACAAGAAAGAGTTGCAGACGATACAATGAGACACTTTTACGTCAGAGTGAGAAGCGATTACGATCACGCGGAGTTTCCTAACAATTCCTCCAACCATTTCCACAATCGTCTACCCTTTCCCCTGCGTTTCCATGAAGAAGGATGGCAAGTGGCACTGCATAGTATTTCTGTTCCCAAAGCTCCCATCGTATTCACTTTGACTGACAAGTTCCTTTGTCGTTTCATATGGTATATTGATGAATATGATGACATGGACCACGATGCCACTTCGAAAGGAATGGAATTGAACTTGAATGACCTGAAAGTTCACCTGACTGGAGGAAGACATCTCATCAAAGCCATTATTGACAAGTATTGGCATCATTTGCGTGATGAAACCCACCCTGACTTTGCTTATATTGACAGACGATCAGAAAAAAGATATTACCCAATCCTCAAACTTGAAGGAGATGAAATGATCATCGATAACAGCGACACGTATTTGGGCGATCAGAATACTTTTCCAAGGATCGAATTTGGTACTGAATTCGCAAAGAAAATGGGGTGGATCACTTCCGCATATAAGTTAGGACCCAATCTCAGGAAAGAATTTCCTACGGATATCATTCCTACTCCCACTGACTTGAAGGAAGCCACTGATCCAAATGAGGAAGCATTCTACGAAGCTGATGGAGATTCTCTAAAATTGAGTTGTTTTTGCAACTGGCATTTCTTGAATCTAGACGAGGCATTCACCGAATCTTACGGGGATTCTAAACGATTGCTGTACGTCAACAGTAATGTGGGAGAAGCAAGTATTGTCGGTGGTTTGTTGACCCCTCTTTTGAAGGAAATACCTTACTCTGAGGAAGAGAGACAGTATCAAGTGAATGAACTTGCATATGTAAGCGTACGCAGCGGGGTGTTAGACATTCTACAAGTAGAAGTCACGGAACTCAGTGGACAACCGGTGCAATTCAATCAAGGCTACACTCACGTGGTATTGACTTTCAAGCATGACTACTGACTTTTACATTACGCTACCCAGTCATTCCAATAAGAAAGAGTTCCCAAAAAATGCAGCAAACAGCTTCAAGAATCGTTTGCCAGATCCACTCATCCTCGGGAGCGGTTGGGAAGTCGGATTGACCAGTATAAGCGTACCAGATGCTTCTGTTGATTTGACCTTCTTCAAACACGAAACAAGAAGAAATGAACCTATATTCCACGCGCAATGGCGCACAGTTTTGGCATCAGATGATGGCAAAAACATCAGATCACCATTCGAAAGTCAAACAAGCAACATTAGTACTGAATTCAAAGACATCTCTAGTGGTGCTCACTACATCAGTAACGGGATAGAATTCATGAAAGCATTGATCTTCAATTGGTCGCAAAAGGTCGAATACTACCATAATTATAACGATCAAGACAAATTTGTCTTGGTCAATGGAAAACGAACGACCTTCGAATTCAAGTGGGAAGGAGATGACTTGATCGTCGACAATAGAAACTTACTGTTGGACACACCCGACGGTTGGGACAATTACAAGTTGGATTTTTATACTGAAATTTCAGAAAAGATGGGATGGATAGAGAAGGATCCAGTGACATCAACATGGAGTCTGGGTCAAAACTTGAAATCAGAGTTTATCTACAACACAGAGGGTAATCAAAAAATAACCCCTACGCACATCGCAAATGATAAATCACCTTTCTTAGTGTATGGAAAAAGAACCAGCCTCAGCCCAGCAAGGAATTGGAGATTCACAAATCTAAACAAAGGGTTCGAAAACGTGGTTGGCTATACAAACCGTTCCCTTTTCGTTTACTCTAACATTGGTGGCAGTGGAATAGTGGGAAACCAGAGGGTAGATCTATTGAGGGAATTCAAGTATAAACGTAGTGGGGAAGGAAACTACTACTTCGAACCACTGCACATTCATTATATACCCGTACGCAACCAGGTCATCGACATTATAAAGACAGAAGTGGCGGAGTCAAAAGGTCAGTTAGTGGATTTTGGGGAAGGTGATACGATCGTGACCTTGCATTTTAGAAAGAGAGGATGAGAGGTGGAAGTCTGACTAGATATCGTCCCGATGACGGTCCCGGAGGAACGCAATACGGTGGAGCATCCATCGGTACCAAAAAATTTTTAAAAGATGTCACCAAATTAGCTTTGAGCGGAGCAGCAAGTGGATTTAAGAAGGGTACCGGGGTGAAAGGACGCATTAGATCAGCGAAAGCAGGAGCGAAAAGAGCAGTGAAACGTAAAGTGGAAGAAGCAGCCGTAAGAACAGTCAAGAGAAAATTGAACGACATTTTCGGAGAATGAGACCCATGAGACCCATTTATTCGAGTCCTTCGTTTCGAAGGAAATCCATTCGTTCTCCGGGGCAACGCGGAGAAGGATTTCGGAGAGTACATAAAGGTGGTCAGATCGTACAAAGTCGCATTCCAGGCCAAAACGTTGGCATGAGCAGAGAGTTAGCGGCTTACTTGAAGAGAGTGAGGAAAAACAAGCAGAGAGCTCGCAGACAACGACGAAGAGGACGAAGATGATGATGATGAGCAATGGAACCCCGGTCTCGCAACCCGTCACAAACCCTTACCTAAATATCTTCAGTGTACCAGACACAGATGTCAGTGTAGACAGTTACCGAATCGTACCCATCAATCCTTCACAGAGTGGTATAAAACCCGTGGATTTTGAAATCGATCAACTCGAGGACTACATAGACTTGAACCGTAGTTTCTTCGAAATCGAATTGAAACTGGTAGATTCGACTGGTGCTGCTCTAGACAAAGACAAAGCCATATGGCCGACCAATAATTTGGCGCACACCCTCTTCAAGCAAATCAATGTACGTTTCAATGGAACCCTAATCAGTCCCCAAACAGACACCTATCACTACAAAGCTTATATTGAAACCCTGACCAACTACGATCGAGATGATGGAGAAACCATACTCCAACCGCAAGGATGGTACAATGCCATTGATTTCCCAAAAGAGTTCACAGCGAACAACATCGACAAGACAGGCGATCACATCGAGTGGAAAAAACTGACAAAAAATCAACAAGACAACGTCGATGAGATGAAGCATCAAAGAGAATATTGGCTGGCTGGAAATCGTCGCATTCTCCGTTTCAAACCCAATGTAGAAGCTTTTCAACTGCAAAAGTTCCTGCCACCAGGTATACAGATTTCAATCCGCATGTACTTCAATTCCCCCGAGGTCTTCATGAACAGTCTAGCAAGAGATGGAGCAGAAAAATTGAAATTCACCAAAGACGAGGTGAAGGTGAAACTCTACTTGTGTCAAATCAGATTGAACCCGACTACCTACAGGAACTTAGCCCTTGGAATGCAACGAAACCTAGCAGTGTATCCTACAGTAAGAAGTGACATTCGCACCTTCAATATACCTGCAGATGAGAAGAGGTACGAGTGCGATAACTTGTTCCAAGGTCGAATCCCCAACAGATTGATCGTCGTCTTAGTGGAATCAGATGCCTTCAATAGAAAGTACCAAAAAGATCCCTTTGTCTTTCAAAAATCAACTTTGACAGAAATCAGACAGATCATCCGAGGAGAAGAGTACCCCTATGAACCACTGGAATTGGAGCAAGCAAACATGAGCAAGAACACGAGAGGATACTACCGCTTCTTGCAAGCCACGGGTTGTTTCTGTCACCAATGAGGAAACATGGTTCGAGCCAAAGATTGGGGTGGAGTCAATGAACTCAGTTATGCTTCTTCCCAGGTAAACAAAGATGCCAACTGCACGCTGTTTGTCTTCGACAATGTTGCCAATGGTTGCATCGACAGTCCTCGAATGAACCCCAGGTTGGCTGGAGACCTCAGGGTGATCCTCGAATTTGGTAGTAATTCAAAACCAAATCTCACCGTCATCCTGTTTGGAGAATTTGAAAATCTGATGGAAATAGATAATAACAAGTCAGTCGTCTACGACGTGTATCAGACCATCAAGACTTGAAGCGGTGAACATGGAAAAAGTAGCACTGAACAACATCCAGTTGGACACTCTGGCGAAACATCACCCGTCTTTAGGACAGTACTTCTACGGAACAGTGGCTTGCGACGAGCTACCAAAAAGACCAGACAAGAACAAACCACGAGGATACATCGTCAACACTGACCCTAGAGAATTACCCGGAAGACATTGGATCGCTCTTTGGACCAAAGATAATCTATGCGAAGTGATGGATAGTTATGCCTTACCTTTGGACGTTTACGAGACTGCTCAACCTTTACAACAATGGTTAACAAAACATTGGAAATATGTCGTCTTTAATGGAAGAAGTCTACAATCTCTCTATAGTAAGAGTTGTGGTGATTATTCTTTGTTTTATCTCATCGATCGAGCCGAAGGAAAGACAACTCAAGACTTTCTGAAACGTTTTAAGCAATACGATTACGTTAACAATGATCACAAAATCGGAGAAATGTTAAAGAAATTGATCAAAAAAGAGTTAGCATGGAGCGAGGTATGTACTTTAAAGCATTCGCAAGATTGCAGTCGTTCCCATTGCGGTGTAAGACATTTGTTAATCAATAAAAGAGTTTGAAAACTAAAATGAAGTGATCAGTGTGAGTCATGACCATGGGGGAAGCTTTTCGCTTCAATTCACCTTCCAGCATTTTGATTGCTGGTCCCTCAGGGAGCGGGAAAACCGTATTCACTACCCAATTGATTTTGAACAATCCTGAATTGTTCGATGACATCGAACCCAATGTCAGATACTGCTATGGTGCTTGGCAACCCAATTTCGAAATCATGAAACAAGCTGGGGTTCGATTCCACGAAGGGATACCGGAGACAACTGACTTGAACCATTGGTTCCCAAAAGGAGGTATTTTGGTGTTGGACGATTTGATGGAAGAAGGAGGTAATGACAAACGTGTCCTAGATCTATTCACTAAGCATTCCCATCATCGCGACATCACAGTACTCTACCTTTGTCAAGATCTCTTTCCCCCGGGTAAATACGCCAAAACCATTTCTCGCAATGCACATTATGTGATTGCTTTCAAAAACCCTAGAGATCAACTAGGCATGAGAAATTTACTACTGCAAGCATTTCCCTCTCATTGGAAAGAAGTGATGGAACGGTTCACAAAAGTCACAGAACGTCCTTTTGGTTACATGCTACTGGATTTACATCCAAAAAGCAGCGACGATCGTCGACTCTGGAGTCATCTATTAAAACATGAGGGATGCATGTGATTGTACAGAGTGGGAGAAGATGTTAAACAGTGAAGATGCCTTTCATCGTGTGTGTAGAGAACATTTTAAGAGTATGCGCGAGAGTGATATGGATTATGGTGCAATGCGTCAGGTGGTTGCATTGGCCGAGAAGGGACAGATCGCACAAGTGTTCAGATTTACCAGAGCATATAATGAAACGTACTTCTCAGAATTGATTCAAATCTTGTATAAGAGGACGAGGAGATGTCAGCCTACGACAGTCCCACAGAAGACGATTTCGAATTAAGACGTCAACGAGGTATGGCTGCAGAACAAACGGGACGAATAACTCCCGCTAGAGTACAGGCAGCCTTTGCCAACATCGCTCCGGCCGGAGTAGGTACACCTCCAATTACTTCTACTCCCAGGTCAGCCCCCTTGGACTTGAGTGTAGTCGGGGACCCACCGCTAAATGTCACTGAAGAAGAGGTCGTTGATAATTTAGCAGACACATTCAATCAACCCCAAGATGTCATACAAGAAGCCATGAACCAGTCTGGTGTCACCGCTGATGACGTACTTGATCTATGGCAATCGGATGAGTTAACCCCATTATCCCCGATACGAGAACCGGTCACTACTGCACCCACACGTACCCGTATTCCTACTTTGATACCTGCTGGCGTAGGAAGAGGTAACGCAAGACGACCTCCCCCTACTACCACATCAACTGTCACGAGGCCTGTCACTGCTACTACGACGCGTCCCACTGCCACGACGCGTCGGTCAATCGCAGAAAAACGACCACGCTCAAGAGCTATAACAGCTAGTGGACCCACGAGTGCAACAGCTACAGGAGCCGCGACAACGACTGCTACCGCTGGCGATCGTGTGGGAGCGACACGCATGAATCAAGAAGAACTCCAAAGACAATTAGAACTACTCCTGAACGATCAACGTCAAACCTCCAGAGGAAGGCGAATAGCAGGCATCACGACTACAAACACGATCACTACTACTTATAAGGATAGTGGAAGACCTACTGTACGAAGAACTTCCACCCGGGTCAGCAACCCGTGAAGATGTCTAAACCCGATCGTTTACCTGTAGAGGAAACTTCCAAAAACGAATTGCAGCAGCAATATTCGTTTTACCACAAACAATGGTGGTGTTATCGCGATATGTTCTATCGATTCAAATGGAGCAACGGCTTACTGAATGCATTAGCATTGGTCATATTAGCGATTGGTACTATAGTCGGACCCGTACTCAAAGACACTTTGGTCATGGCCACGTTATCTGCCATAGGGATCATCGTGAAAGGATGGAACGAGTACAAACACTACTCCGAAAAGGTAGAAATGTGTCGATTCGCTTACACCACCTACGCCAAAACCTTGACTGAATTACGCATCCATTCCAACGGATTGCCAGTGGAAGAAATGAAAGGGTTCTTGATCAAGATGCAAACTTTGGATGACATCATCACAGACTTTTCACCACCCGTCTCCGACAAATGCATGAGTCGTTATCGTGAAAAATTTAATAAAAGTAAGAACACAACAACAACATGGAACAGTCAACATGATACCAGTTGCTAGAAGACACTCGAGGCAGAGGAGTCGTCGCAGACTACGTAAAGGCGGTGCATTACCAGCTGCACTCATTCCACTCATTCCATTAATAACGGCCGCTGCTAAAGCTGCTGCAGCAGGAGGTGTCAGTGCTGCTGCTGGATACGGTGTTCAAAAAGGACTCAAAGCCCTAGAAAAGAAAGCCAAGAAAAAAAAGAAACGAAAACGAGAAAACGAATCAGAAAACGAAAACGAGGAGGAGCATTATTCGTAAGAAAACCCCGTCTAATAGATAAAATAGCTGAAGCAGTCAGCATGTTTGTTTCTGGTCCCTCGCCTTCGTTTGCCACGGCAGGTGCAAAATTGGGAGCACAGGCTGCCAAAGGAGTGGCAGACAATGTGAAATACTACAAACGAAAAAGGTATAAGAGAAGATGAAATAAAAGGTGATCCCAGTTTTTACGATGAGCATGGAACGCATACAGCGTCAACGTCCCTTTTTACAATCAATCTTGAATGAAGCCAATCGCTACAAACGTCAAGAAATGCTACTACATGCCAATGGCGATCAGATTAACGCCGTGAGCGAATTGGTATTGAACCTTCTAAAAAAAAAGATCCCCATGGATGCAAGCAGCACTGCTAAGCTGAAAAGATATAAAACAACCTTGCGAGAAGTGGGAAAACGCAGAAATTCACTGAAGCGAAGAAGAGCACTTCTGACGTCACAGAAAGGGGAAGGTTTCTGGAAAGGATTAAAACACGTTTACCATGTCTGTACGAGAGCTTGTAAATGACATCGTCTCCAAAGTAAAGGCGACTGACTCATCCAAAAAGAATGTAAAACAAGTACTCAGTTCCTTGGTGACAGGACTACAAAAATGCATCGAAAACGAAGAAGGAGCCTTGAATCAAAAAGAATATTGGAGGAAAAAATACTGGCAACAACATCACGACTACTGTGCACTCACTCGCAGTCTTTGGTGTGACGAATGTAGCGAAACGGTAAGGAATACTCCCGATGGTCAGACATACACTTGTTGTTTGGACTGTGAAAAAAGAGGACAACCCGAGGTAGAAAGAGACATAAGGGAAAGTATCAAAAAATACCAAGCAGATGCACTTTACTGGCAACGCTGCTACGAAAAACTGCTAGAGGAGTATCAAAGAAAGCAATACGGAGAACTATGGCCAGAGAGCTTTTAATGGTAGATCCCAAAGAAATGGAACAGTTGGTTAGATACTATAAAGGGGAAATCACAGACAATGCTCTGTTGAACAAAGCTGCTAGATTAGCTGCCGAAACGCATGCGTTGACAAGGGCACCCCACATTCCAGATGGAATAGCTGTAGCAAAAATGAAACCCGTGGCTCGCGAAACTAGTGTCTACATCAAAAAGATACGTGGAGGGCAAACCCAGCAAACTGTTAAAAGCAGTAAAACCGAACCTGAAAAGTCAGTTGAACCAACACCCAAGGTCAAGAAAAAACAGACGAAAAAAAAAAACCGAAGTGGAAAAGTTACAACCTCTCCCTGGATGGGAAGATTGGAGTAGAGAAGGACGACTCAGAAGGAAAACAAATGCCAAAGAAAAGAGGTAGAAAACGAAAGCAGCGAGGGGGTCAATTCGACATTCAGAAATGGTTGGCAAAAACTGGTATGGAGTTTCATTGGCCGGGTTATCAGTATATGGGACCTGGTACCAAGTTGGAAAAGCGATTAAAGCGTGGCGATCCGGGCATCAATCGATTAGATCGCATCGCCAAACGACACGACATCGATTACAGTCGCGCCAAGAATCTACAAGACAAGTGGAAAGCGGACGACAAGATGATCAAGGCTATCGACAGACTACCGGGGAAAAAAACAAAGACTGAAAGAGTGGTGAAGAAGATCATGCAAGCCAAGAAAAAACTCAAACTTTGATTCATTCATGTTTACACTTTATTGAACATGTTTCACATTAAAACTTTGAAACATTTTAACAACCTCAGCGTGTGTGTCTCTTATTCTCCGCGAATCCAAAACAAATCACGAAAATAATAATAATCGGTCTTTACAAATCGTAAATCTTGCGACTCCCATCTAGGGTACCAATCATTAATCAGTCCAGGTCCATAACAATACGTTAATTCAAATCGCAACAACGGTACTTGGATTTCCAACAGTTGGGTGACATTCCATTCTAAAAAAACAACAATCACAGTTCAAAATCAGAATGTTCCTCGTCGTATTCAACTTCCGCATTAACAACGACAGTATTAGCAGCACCATATCGACGATAACGAACGAAAAATACACCATAAAATCTTATTTCGACGTCGTCTCCTACAGACATGTAAAGTATGTAATCCAAATCAAATATAATATTCGGATACAATTCTTCGGACAAAACTCTCTTAAGGAACGCACCCAATATTTCCTCTAAGAGCAATTCATCGGTGGCATCCAGTTCTTCGCGACTCCCTACCAATCCTTTGATGACGCACTGATCGCGGTTAGTGATTCGTCTTAAGATCATTTGCTCGGCAATGACTAAGAGTTGACTCCACAAGTCAGGATGAAACGGATGCTGTAACTGAAAAAAAACAACAACAAAGCCATCAGAACAACAAAACAATCCCAACTCAAGCAGACCAACAAACAATACTCACCACCCTGAAAGAATATGACTCGGGCGAGTGAAAGTTATACATTTCCTCTGGGTTATCACGGAAATGTTGAATACGGTCAAGGGCAAACGTCCAGTGTGGACCAGACACACTCGCAGCTTCTTTAGGTCTTTTACAATGACCGCAAGTCCTAGTTCCAGACAACATCTCAGCACAGCGCTTATGGAGAAATTTGCCACAACACTCCAATCGAGTAGCCTGTAACAGATTGTCGATATCCAACCAGAGGAGGCAGACAAAACAACGATCCTGAAATACATCAAACTCAGGCTCTAAACCCTGCAACCTCAAACTACGACGCAAAGTCATTTTGCAAAACAGAGAAAACGAAACAAATCGCGCTCTTTATATACAAAAAAAGACCTATCACGTGACAAAAGAAGAACAGAGGGGATGGGGGGGGGGGGTATCCCCCCTTTTCATAGGTCACATGACACAAAACAGGGTATAAATAGCACCGAAGTCTATTCACTTCTCATTACAATGCCTATCTCGCGATCCATCCAGGCCTACCACAAGGAAATTTCAGAAATAATCCAAAAGTATTCAGACGAGTACCTAAGGATAGAAAAAAAACTACGAAATCAACCAAACAGACAAGCCGTAATAGAAGCCATCAGAAATAATCAACAGAAATTGAAAAATCAAAGGGACGATCTCCAACACTTTTTAAACAGAAGAACAAACGTGTACACATTTCACGTAAAAAAATACTTGGAAACAACCTTTGAAGAACACCAACAAATACTACAGACCATCAGTGAACTGTTTTGATCATGGGAAACTTGTTACCCAATCCACCGCAACCAAAAATCATCGCAGTAACATTACCTGAGCAACAACCCCCCAGCTACACAGAACTATTCGAAACGGAGGATCCACCGAAGGAGCTTCAAGAGATCAAACAAGACCTCAAGAAGATAGAACAGCAACTACAGTGGTTAAAAAATAACATGGCAACCAAACACAAACCCCCCTCAGCAAAGAAAATAGCCAAAGAGCGATTTTTCGGTACCAGAAAACCACCTTTCCGCGATGTTCACGGTCATCCACTGCAAGGCATCGACGAGGTCGATGAACATTGAACACTGCGCATGCGTACAACCTCAAAAAAAGTACCACATGGATAAGAACTTTGACTTGGATACACATATATAAACAAACCCCAGGAACATCATATCACGTGGGACTCAACTCCAATTGTGCTGATTGGAGTTGAGTCCCACAGTTTCACTACGCATGCGTGACCCGGGACTTGTCGAAAACGACCCCCGGGGCTTGTAATTTTACCCCTGGGATTATGACGTCATTAAAGTTGTCAATCAAATGATCACGTGTCTTCTCTGTCTCCTCTGATTGGTTCTGGCCTAAACCCAGCCAAAAAGTGCATTTGTGACGTCACAGGTCATGTGACTTATGATGACGTCAGGTCACGTGACCCAAATCCGACCTTATGATTGGTCCTGGCCTAAAATACTCTTCTCTTATTGGACTGGTCTCAAACCCCCGTGCTTTACTACTAAGATTATTTATTAATCAAAATTTTTTTTGTAGCCGAGGAATTCAAAGATGTATTCCACTCCCTGGATATCTGGCACAAGGTTAAAAGCATCAGAAAATGTATTCAAAAGGTACTTGTTACTTTGGATGTCTCATTGCTTTTTTTCATATCAGAATACTTGATAATGAAACAACAGCTCTTTTACATTGTACTATGCATTACAAGGACAGTTCTATACTCATAGTTACTGAATTGGGGATACTCACATGTAGACTATCCTTATTAAAAGAGCAAATTTATAAAATATTTCCCTGTTTTCATTCAATAATAGTGCCAGTATCTACCCTATAGAGCAGAACTGCCCTTTTCATGTAAAATACATGGATTTTTTAATCTCTATTACTATTACAAAAGTTTCTGTTTTGACTTGAACACAAATTGATAGTCTGAGATATGCAGACTCGCGATTGACTATGCTTGTTTCTTTGATATTGATTCTCCATCAGGTTGCTGCCACCAAAGGAAACGAGAAGATTGCTGAATGGTCAGACAGTATCATCAATCACTTTTGGTATTGTTGTTCCGCAGCATCAGAATGTGATGATGAAGCAAAAGCCACAGTTATTTTGAAGGTAATGCTATTAAGATGATTTGCACTGAGACAGTTTGTGCTGAAAAGATTGTGTATACTGTGGTCTGGCTAATAGTAGTTACCATTTTCCTTTCTTTTAGATTGTGATAATTCAAACTTGTTTGAAAAAATTTTAAAGCACAGAATTGAACAGTACTTTATATGCACAGGTCTATTCACTAATGAAAACAAAATGTTCACCAGTTCTTTCACTTGTTTGATATCTACTTAAACAATTATTATCCACTGTCTCAGTGTGAAAGTGTTGGATATTTACCAAGCTGTGAAGTGTTGAGGTAAATATCCACCACTATTCACTTCCATTCTGTGAACAATAATTGTTAACAATTATTTAATTTTTATTTTGAACTTATCATTTTTGGCCCAGGAGGTTTTGGGGCATGCTGGTAGGAAAGGCAACCATGTCTACGCCTAACATAAAGCAACCAAAAAAACTTTCTTTTTTCTTTGCCAGTGATTGATAATTTGTCTGTGTTTGTTGTTATTTCTTCAGAGTAAATGGATGGGCTTACTTCACCATGTGTGTGACAGCCATGAATGGACAGGGGGACAGTGTGATCATGGGGATCTTGATCGTGATGAGCAGCAGCCAGCATGGTTTGACCGTCGCGATAAGGATTTTGCAGCGCTACAAAAAGTGATCCTAGAGCCCACTCTCCTCGAGAGTTTGAAGTATTATGTCAGATTCAGGTAAGGCAAAAGTGTAGACAGGTAATATATATATGGAAAATGTTTATATCAGCCCAAAGGGCCACAACAAACTGCCCAGCCAAATATGCAGTGTATCATGTTGCTCAACTTGCATTTATATTGGTAATTTTGTCTTGTCATATTCTGCCTAGTACAGAAATGGCATATAAAAATATTTTACCTACAACTGAACTATGAACCTACACCTGTTATACAGTTGATGAAACACTTTTTATCCTTGCCTTTAGACATACTGGTTCACTGGAATGTGCAAATAGCATGTCACTGGGATATACGCCCAAGAGATGTTCATATGTGTAAGTTGCTCACTTTCTATTGCTGAAGACTTGCTATTAATACTGGTTATTATTTTTATTACTTGTGCCAAAATGCAAGTACAGTCAACTCCAGCCTTGTGGACACCTCACCATTTTGGACACCCTTTACAGATAGAAAGTGTGAGGCGCGGTGGCCTAATGGTTAGCGGGCTGGACTCCGGATTGGGCGGTCCAGGTTCAGGCCCTGGCCGGGGCACTGCGTTGTGTTCTTGAGCAAGATACTTTACTCTCATAGTGCCTCTCTCCACCCAGGTGTATAAATGGGTACCGGCGAATTTATTGCTGGGGGTAACCCTGCGATGGACTAGCATCCCATCTAGGGGGGAGTAGCAATACTCCTAGTCGCTTCATGCTATGGAAACCGGGATAAGCTCCGGCCTGATGGGCCCCTAGGCTCGTATACAGACTTTACCTTACAGATAGAAGTCAAATTCCCGACAACTTAGAATCACTGAAAACAACTCCTGCTATTACCCACTTTCTCTAGTAGGACAGGAAAGTGTGGTCCCAAGAGTGCCTGTCATGATGGGAGTCAACTTTATTTCCTGTTTTGGGAAATTAATTTACAAAGAAATTATTTTGCAATAGAACCAAAAACTTTGAGAGCAATGATTATAAATTACAGTGAATTTAAAATAATGTGTTGGTCATTCTCTGTGTGCGCAAAAACGCTTCAGGCATTGTTCGACCATGGTATTGACAAAAGGGATCTGCCTCTTTGCTACATTTATGTCTTAACATGTGAATTTGTATTGAATTTTTTTCTCACTAGCTACCAAGTGTATAAAGCCAGAAAACAACTGACAGCTGTGGACTGGAACTACCACATAAACAGAGCTACATCCATGGATGAGAATAATGAGGCACGGCACACACGGAAATATAATCAAAGGACTAAGGAATGGAACACCAGGGTGGTGAAGGTGTCCAAAGACTTTGGATATATCCCCATTTTGATGGCTAAAATTTTCAAAGGGCGATTTGAGGACAGAAATCCAATTGACCGTCATGTTTCCTTGTCAGAAGACGACCCAGCCAGAATTGCCCCGACAATTGCAAAAGTTCCACCCATGCCCTCCAAGGAGCTTTACGTAAGGCACCAATCAAGATTTTCAAAATGTAAAACTGATTTATTTTCAACAAAACAGTCAAATGAAACGAACAATTAGGGATATGTTTTAATAATTAATACTGAATCTACTTTCTTGGTTTGTTATGTGGAAAAAGCTTGCAGTGATATTATACACTGTACAAGGGTTGAAACCCTGGAATGTCTGTCCTTCTCCGGACACATCATACAAGAAAATGTGATTTTTTATACTGTAAAACTGATTTGTTTGCAATAAAATCAAGTGAAACCAAAAAACAGTAACTACAATATTTTATGATAAAAACTGGATTGGGGCAAAATCTTGTCATGTGAAACACGGGATGGTTGGCTGGTTGTTTACAAACAAACACTGATCAAGGATTAAACATTTCTTGAGATTTTAGCCTCTCCATTTTTTTTAAATGGGTTACGGAATAATCAGGGTCAAAGCTGAAGAAACGGCAACAAAACAATAAACAGAGACCTGCAAGAAATTGAAAATCAGATTAATCCAGGATCTGGAGTTTGTGTTTTGAACCACTCAGCCCCACCCAACGGGTAAGATTACTCTGGTCGGAACCCCATGTATATCCCGGTTGGTGAAGGATAATGCCGTCTGACACTAAGCACCACACAAGATGGAGCAACCTTTCTGTTACCCCTTCCTAGGCGGCCATACTTTTCTAGAATATATTGCCGATAGGCAGCTTTACGGAAAGAGGATGCACTGTTGTCTTCACGGTCATTCCTAATATCTGCCCTGTTTCGAATACATAGTTCAAGGACGTCTGCATCTAGACATAACTTTAGAAAACGCCTTTTAGTAGTAACACAGTTAACTCTTCCACAGCATCTATTTTCAACTGCTTGTGCCATTGGTTGGCATCGCCTGCACTTGCACCAATCTGGGGTTGGTTCAGAGTGTGGATGATGCTCTGGACTCCCACTGCTTGCTGCCAGTTCAGTCTGGGGATGCTGCGGAACTGAACTGCCTGCTGATTCTTCATCAAATGCATTCACATTAGAAGAGTCATCATCATCATCACCATCTTCCATTATAAGGAGACTGTCCACATAATCCATGCTGCCAATACCTCGACTGAGAGCCCTCACGCATAGTTGACGTACCATGTTTTCGTCCAAAGTTGCAATAAACTCCTAAAAATGACAGAAAAAATCAATCCTACAGCTCCTGTTTTATTTACACATGTGATTTTAGTGGATATCATTTTTATAAAAAAAAGTTTGATTCATGAAATTTTCGCATCATTACAAACATTTGAATAGGCAAAAGTAAACAAAAATGCAAGCAGAACTGCTTGCAAGTAACATCCTCAGGCCTGTTCCAAGGCATTGAAATAATTTCATTGCCTTATAAGATGCAGAGTAATTTGCAGATAAAAAAACTACCAGCTCCACAGCAGAATGAAATGGGAAAGCATTTTTGATAAGAGCAGATTCACACAATAAGAATTTCTGCATGTCACCATCACAACTTACTTTTACTCGACGATTCTCCAGAACCCTCTCATCTTCCTCTGTTGGCCTCACAGTCGGAATTACTGCACTGGGTACTTGATCTTTCTAAGCATATTGAAATAACAACAAGCTGTCGGTAATTAATTTCTAATACAAATCACGACATTTAGGAAACGACGACCAGGTCAAAAGAATGAATGAATTCATGAATGAAGTACGTTACCTGCTTATTCTGGCACGACTTTCTTTTCGTACCGCACTTACAGAGCTCTGTGCAGTGCACTTGAGCAGTTTTACAAGGACAGCCACGAGTTTTGGCCGTAGATTTCCGCGAGCAAGTTGTTTTGCAATTACAAGGTTCGATGTCGAAAGAAACAAACTAGCATAAGGACAGCATTCACATACGAGGACTGTTTTCCTACGGCAAAAAACACGCACAAAAAGAAATCAAGCGTACAAACTCACCACAATTGAGCTGTTTTCAGGTGGGACACCGCCAGTGGCCATAACTTCGATCGTAAAATTATTATAGCGACTAAAACAACGAGAACAACAAACCAGATACCGTGTACTCGACGCCACGTGAGTAATGGCGGGAAGCAAAATACCCGCGATGCGTCAT
>OY855903.1:43177450-43202450 GCA_963693305.1 Meandrina meandrites
TCAGCTTTATTACAGACTGGATTGCTAGTGTCCCCACAGATGTGCCCATTATTGTTCACATGCTTTACAAACGACCCTTGAATTAACTCTTCTACAGTTACATACTCATCAGAGGGCAGTTTACCCAGAAAAATTTTGTTGTACCTGAGAGTTTCGCCAAACAACACAAGGTTATCACTACTTTCCAACTCCTTCCTTAGCCGTGCCTCAAAATTCCTAGCACGATAGTGCATCTGCACGACTTTCTTGGTGTGCTCCTCCACAGTTTGACCAGTTGCCTGGATATCAGTGACTGATTTGGGTAGATATTAGAGAGCTTAAGCACAGGCGTTTTTGAGCCACGGACAGCAGCCGGAAGTGGAACCTTCTCGTCTTTGGTGCTTATTGTCAGCTTTTTATTCACAAATTCAAGTTATAAGTGCGAAAATGAAAGCTTTTTAACTTATTTTTGGAGGTAAAGGTTCGCCAAAACCTTAAACATTCGCCTTCCGGTTGCCGTCTGTGGCTCAAAAACGTCTGTGCTTAAGCTCTCTACTTTTTGATGACCCAAGTTGTGTTTTTTAAATCCATCTGTGATGCTTGTAGCCTTGTAAGCTTCATGGAAACCTCCTCTTCCAAAGGGATCTTGGTCAATGGTGAAATTGATAGAAAATGCCATCCTGGACCACAACATCTGCTCTAAATCAAAGGAGTAAATATCGACTGCAGTTGTTGACTGCGTGATTGCTTTTCCAAGTTTTAGCATTTCCACCACTGAAAGACTCCTGGGTACAAACTTGTTGGGACTTGGTGCAGATTTCGTAGGCTGTGTTCTGTTTTGTGCACCATTTTTACCTCATGGTATCATGAATACCATGAGGTATAGTGAGGGTTCGATGTCACTCCATTCCCGTTAAACAATTAATGTATGCATTAAATCCCCATTAAAAGTGAATTAAACACGTTTACCCCTGTCTCCCCCGCTAGGTTTTGATTTGTCCACAAGGTCAGGCCATTGTCTTATGTTCATATATGTGGGGGGAGGGGGTGCAACAAAGGCGGCAGTACATGTTTACAACATGAGCTGAAATGGCGTCTGTCTTATCGAGTCCGACGCTAAAATTGTAAAGGCGGATTTTGTTCCTTTCGCTACACCTTTGATCAAAATACACTTTTGAAGACCTCACAAACGATCAGAAAATGTGATCAAGAATGAACAGATGGGTTTTAAAGTCTTAAGGGTTGCAATGTATCCATCAAGGCCATTACGATGTAGGCAGAAATTTGCCCAATTTACCCAAGCACATGGAGAGATCCAATATGGCGGCTGTTGGCTCGAAAAAACAGATGGGTTTTCGTTGCATTCATGCCATGATCATATCAAAATACACGTTTGTGGAGTTCTTAAACAAAATGGAATCATGCTTAAGAATACTCGACTGCAGAGAAATGAGCACCAAAGTCTTAAAGTGATGATAATCCAGCATTGGGAAATGTTTATACATGCATTTGGAGGGCGAATAAATGACTACAATGCAGCAGCAGCAAGAAATGGTAAAGGTAAAGAATCTGATCCAAACAATGCATCGGCCAACGCGTTGGCCGACGCGTCAGCTGACAGTCGGCAACTATTTTTCTTTACATGATTCACCGCGGATAAATGTTGCGTCGGCGGTGCGTCGGTGACTTTTTCTCTTAAAATTAAATCTTGCATTGGTCGATTTAGGTGTTTTGTGTCTCGTCTTTTTAAATTCTGTAACCATTTGATATGTTTTAGCTGCAGTAAGCCTGGAAATGATCAATGTTTTCGTAGACGCCATTTTGTTTTTGTACTTTATCGACCTAGTCCCCTCGCGACTTTATTGTTGAGCTTGACTAGGCACTAGACAGGTACGTGGACTCTATACTCGGGTATTATTTGGGATTGCATGAACTATTTATTGGTCATTTTCTTTTGTCTTTGTGGTGGCTCCTAAAGGAGCCGTTTGTTTTCACAATAAATAATCTTTTATTGCAGAGGAAACTGCTCGGCGACGTCTTCCAGCAGCTGGGCAAATGCTCTGTCTCCTGCGAAGTTTCTAAACCAGACGAACTCATCCAAATAACTTGGTAAGTGTTCGTACAGGGTACCAGACATGGGCTTCAACTTCTTTTTCACCAAAGCCCACAAACCTTCGATTGTATTGGTGTGTGCACCACTGTCAGGATCGACGAAGTTCTTCGAGTGATTCACCGACAAATTGATCAGAGTAGATCACAGTTCCGGGAAGAATGTGTGTTGTAATGAGACGGTGCACGAGTGTTTCTCTGGTACGGTCTGGAACACGGAAGAGTAGCGCCTTTTGAGATCCACGCTCCACGGCTCCGAACACCCACGGACCTTCCGATACTCTCCCTCTCTGGTACTTTCTCTTGGTGCCAAACTTTCACTCGTCTATCTCCATGGTCTTTTCTATGCCTCCGATCTTAACTCCAGCATTCAGGATCTTACTAGAACAGATTGTTCTCAGCTCACTCAGCGCCCGGATCACAGTAGGCTTTGAAAGCCCGGTTAGCCTCGAGATATGACTTCCAGACATCTTCATAGCCCACAGGAACATCACATGAAGCCACGTACTCAAAGGGATGTTAGAGCCCTCGAAGAATGAGCCTGACCTTAACGAAAGCCAGGTTCGACAGCGGCTATTTACACAGCGCCACATGTAGCCATCATTTACACGCGTTGTCTCAGTTAATTCCATATCAGAACTACATCGAGAGCACTGACGTTGACTCGCCAAAAGTCGATGATTCACTAAAAAGTTGAAAACACTATGGAAACTTCCTAAAATGACGAGAAGATCCCGAAACTCCATGTTCAAGTTTTCCGATCAAATGTTGAAAACTACAATAAAATAGCCTTAATGAAGTTAGGATCAAACTTTATTTGTTTTAACCAATCACAGTTGGTGAAAAGCAACCAATCACCGTGCTTATTGTTGAACCAATCACCTAGCGTGTTTTAGAACCAATGAAATACTTGATCCGCTTTTTATGATAATTAGTTTAACAGCGTATTTAAAGTGACAAAATCAATTATCAGCATTCCCAGTTCAAAGTTCACAGTTCAAGAAAATGTCTTCATGTGTCACAAAATGCACTGTTTGTGGAGAATCTGGTCATACCAGAATCCATTGTCTCGATATGTGCGGCATGTGCAATGGGGACAGTCGCAAATGTGGCTGTCAAGAACCACCAAGCAAAAAGAAAAAAGCCTCTTCTAAGAAGAATCCGAAAGCCGCCATAAAACAGCCGATCGCCGCCAACAGTCAGCCGCCAGCAGCCACCGCAGCCGGTACTCCACCGCCGCTGCCACCACCGCCTGCGAGTTCTACACCAGAAACTGAAGTAAACTACAAATCGCTTTGTAGGCAACTACAACAGAAAAACCAACAACTCGGAAAGGCCTACAAAGACATCAAGACCAAGTTTGACACTTTAGAACGAAAGTGTCTTGAGCAGCAAGAACAATTACAGCAAGCGCAGGACGACTCAGACGAGATGGCACAATTCGTCCAAGAGGCGGAGGAGAAAGTAGCTGCGTACCGGGAAAAGATCAAAGAGAGTACTGCCCATATCAAGGCCCTAGAGCGGCAACTACACGAGCTACAGAGCAACGGAGCTGAGCCCACCACCTGAAACATCTGCTGCTGCGAAGGTCGACTGCAACGACCTCGAAGAAGTACATCGCCACTACGAGAATGTGTTGTCTGTCCTGGCGGAGAGGAAATGCATCCTCAACAATGCGTACAGAATGGCTGGAACAGCACGCAGCACCATCCGAGATTTCCTGGGCATCGCTGAACTGAAAATCGTCAACGAGGTGACCTACAACAGCACCATGGAGAGACTGGGGGACCTGAAGCTGTCGGTGAAAGCCATCGAAAGAGAATGTAGAAGACAGCTGACTGGCCTTCTGCCGATGATAAAATGAATGCGAACAACGAAGAAGCTGCTTCCCCTGACGGTGGACGACTCATTCTACTCCTAAACAGCTCTTAAGAGCTAACAACGGCTCCTTTAGGAGCCACCAAATTTGAAAAAGTTTATGACCAACAGCGTTATTATTCTTATTAGTTAGTTGCACCTCTTAAAATAAAGTTCTCTTTCTTTCTAAAAATAATTTTTACGCAAATACTAGCATGTTTGCATGTTTATATGACTAAAAGAGAGAAACTGGGTACTAGATGTCTGTTTCAAAGACCGGAGCCTAGGTACGAGTTCAAATTTATAAGATGGCGTCGGCATCTTGTTCTCGTCCTTTCCAAAATTTTCGTCCTTACCATCTCTCTTTCTATGGCTGAAAAGTAAGTAACAAAAATTAATAGTTCAACGAAAACAACAAAACAACATAAACAACTTTCCTAGTGTGTAGGACTTCGCGTCGTTTGTGTGTTGGTCTGCGGGCCGACACGTCGGTAGTGTGTCGGCCGACGCGTCAGTAATTTCTTGGGGTAAGGTAAAGAATCCGATCCAAACAACGCGTTGGTGGTGTGTCGGCCGACGTGTCGGCGCGTCGGCCGACACACCACCGACGCGTTGTTTGGATCGGATTCTTTACCTTACCTCAAGAAATTATGCTGCAAGCTCAAATGAAATGAACGCTTTACTATCTGGAAGCAAGGTAAGATTCCCTCAGTTACCATCGTATTTCATTTTGTATTTTTTTATATTTTAACATTTGTTCGGAAACTTGCTTCATAATTTCCTGCAAACGATGAAAACCATTTCTATTTGTGGCATTAGAGGTTCTTTCATTTGTCCAAATGTGAATTTTAGGTTAATTTCAAAATGAAATATATAACCAGATAATAAAATTAAAAATAAATATATTCACGTTTTTGGATAATGTTATTTACAGCAGTTTTATTCTCAAAGTGTTGACCATAGCTCATTGCGATATATGAATTTGGCCTTCATAACACAAGCTAGATTTCAACTATTATTTAGTTTTAAATCGCATTGGATAATGTGAATTAAATTAAGTTTTTATCTGACGATCGAAAGTTTCTGTAGTCACGAATAGACTATCATTGTCACACTGTTTGCTGCAAAGGACAACAACAAGGCAACAGATTTCAAAATTTTATTCTGTGCAAAAATTTTGCACTAATTCAGAAGAAGGTAACATCAAACTTGTCATGGTCATAAATTGTACTGATGGATTTATGAAAGACTGACATAAAAATATCTACAATGGCAACTGCCAAGCTCAAAGCTGATAAAACACAACTGATGTGTCTATTGGTAAGAGTAATCACAGTATGTAACTATCAAAGACATAAAAATTCCCATTCTACTTGAGACTTGCGGTTCTTCAGAAACTCAATTAACACTGCAGACAGTTGCTTTTAAGATTCCTGTAATGATGTGTATTTATATTTACATCAGGTTCTTTTAGTGCAAAGTTTCAATCACAATGTACTAGCCTAGTCTTATTGACCAAAAATTGCTTGAAACCCCACCCTGCACAGCGGCATATATCATGTATATGGAAGTACCCCTCCCCCACCCAACCTTCAGGTAGTAACAATCAACTACAAATATCTATTTTACCTACATGAAGGTCAAAACTAAAAAAAAGTATAAAAGACATAATGGCTCCAGGTATTCTACAGGCCAAAATCAGATGGAAGCGGATTTCTTATCACTTTCATAGATAATACTGTACATCTTTGTTGCATCATACTCCTCAAACTGTGGTATTGGTCTGTTTAATAATAAAGAATCTAACAATAACTAAATTTTAGCAGTTTCAATCACGTTTATATTTATAACTTCGATTCACTTGACCATTTTTTTTCTGGACCAAATACCTCTATGAAAAACAAAGTGACACAAGGCACTGACCCAACACAGCTTTTCGTTGATAATTTCAAATCATCATGCTGGAAAAAGTACTCTGTTCCAGATTTTCCAATAGTTTATTCTACTACAAAGAACAACCAGGGGTAAAAAGAAACCTATCTTCACCACTCTTCTGCACGCTGCAACCCACACTATATGAACGCCAACAGGCTATGGTACACTTGGGACAGACTTTCGCTGTTTTCGTATACCCCGACTTGTTACTACGAAAAACTTTTTCCATGATCCAAAAGCTTCACTATGATTAATCCCCCATTTCTCTCCGCAACATGATTTTTTCAGATAATGGCTCCACTATAGCCTGTGTACAGCCGTCCCGCTTCACTACAACCTCGTTCCCAAGATCTCTCTTTCCTAATCAGTAACAAATTTAGCACGCTCCCCAAATCTTTCCGGAATGACTTTCATTCCCCAACAAGTTCATTCCATCCTCATATATTTCTATTGCGCTTTTCAACTAAAACAGTTGGAAAAGAGGCAAAGGTTCATAGAATAATAACCAGATACCATGAGGTGGCTCGAAGGAGACTTTGATCTAAGTTGGGAGGTCTCTGTTTTGCTAGAGGCGACTTCACACCAAGGTCAGTGGCATTAATGCCTTTGCCAAGTTTTCCAACATTGCAACTCGCTCCACGAAATGCACATGAATAACTTTAGAGTCCAGGATCTGCTTCACGGAGGTGCAAGATGGCCCCTGTTCTCCTGCCACTATGTCGCAGGCCATTGTCTCGTCCACTGGAAAGTGTTTTTGGCAGGCATTTCGATTGTTTTCTATCATGAACTCGTCATATTCGTAGGGAACGAACTCCCTTGCTCCAATTCTCAAATACTTTTGAGCTTTGCCTGATACTTCAGCACTCAATCATTGCACAACCAGAGTTTCGTTGTCTTTAATCCACGTACTGTACCAGCTGTATCTTTCTTTTTTCCTTTGCCGTTGTCTGTCTTCTTCACCTTAAACTGCCGCCATTCGGCGCACATTTTGCTGGTTGCACGAGGAACCAATTCGTCCCAGGTTCTTTGCCACGATCCCGTCGTGCAAGGCATCCTGGTATACTATGATAGCCCTAGGCTCATTGAAAATTTTGTTTTTTTTTTTAATTTCAACTAAAACTATTTTTGGTTTGTTTATCAACTCACTTTCATTTCAATTTATATTTAATTTTATGTACATATATTTTAATTTGCTTTAAATTGGATTTTTTTTTGTTTCATGTTTATTTCCCTTTGTTTTGGTTTTTATTTCCATTTTATTTTCTACTTTGAGTTTCATTTAAATCTTCAACGCTTTTAACTTTTGATTTGAATAGTGTTTTATTTTTGTTTTTTAGTTGATTTGTGTTCTGTTTTACAATTATTTAAATATGAGGCAAATTTTGAATGATAGCCATACGTCACCATACTCCCCCCTGGGTTCTTCTCATTGAGGTGTCACTGAATACTAACACTTTGCTACTAATTGTTCTAAGTACATGGTTTTCATTTGATCTAGGTTATATTAACAAACAAAAGTATTCATTTACACAGGTTGTTACATTGACATATAATATTCTATCTTTGTATACATATATACACAGTGCAAAGCACAGGGGAAACCAAAGTATGTCTGCCTGACAGATGCTTTGATAAACAGTGCAAAGAAGTGCCTTAAAAACCTAATCCAGTGTGACGACCTCTACAACTGTGATGACCCAATGGCAGCATTTTTAGAAGCCATCTTAGACTATTACAACCATTACCAGGATGTGCACACTTCAAAGTGGTGCAGGTTTCATCCAAAGGTAATACAAAATAATTTATTTATTTCAAGCACACACACAAAATTTACCACAGCATGTATACATTAATGGAAACAATTTTGAGTATTAATGGTTGTAGGGTGTGTAGTCAATCAGGTTTCTCGTAGGTAAGACAAAAAAATAATGTAGATTTTGATGCATTAGAAGTCTTTTTTCCTAGTAGATCATCAGTTATGTGTACTGGATGGAGGGTATTTGGAACTGAAACTACAATTTGTTTTTTTATTGTGGCCAAAAACTCAAGATGGAAAAGAGTTCCACTGTAAAAAAACAAAGCGACTTGTCCTTCCCAGTTGGAAGCCTTTAAGAAAGTGCTTGAAAAGATGGCAGAGAAACCAAAAGACTACATTGGGGAAAAGGGCAGGAAAACAACCAGCTCTGTGGAAGGTTTTTTATAATGCATAATTTAGTAACCAGTTGCATGAAACGCGTTAAAAAGGCAGAGAAAAGTCCATGGACGGTGAGAAAATCAAAGCCAGGCACCAAGAAGAAAAGCAAAGCCAATTTTTCCAATGTCAGGAAGTAAAAGTTGGCCAAGAGTGGGAAGAGTATATGGTCCGATTAACCACTGGATCAACAACAGCAACAACAATCTTTTATTTGTGCCCAGAAATGTTTACAATAGATAAATACATACAAAGAGAAAAATTAACTATAAAAAAATGAGCACAGCCACTTAGAAATAGCTTAGGCTAATCGAGCTAAGTGGCTGGGCCAAGCGGAAAAAATATTGCAATAAAATTACAGAGTATAAAAACAACGGGACACGATTTCCATACACACACACACACACACACACAGAGAACAAAAAAAGAAAAAGAAAAGTGGATGTGCACACACAAAAATGAAAATAAAGTACATCAATGTACCAGTTAATAGTTGGAGATAATCAATTCTTTTAAGAGATTTTTGAAACAAGCACGACTCTTAGATTTAAGTGAGTCATCAATGGAATTCCAAACTTTAGCACCGAAAAAACGAATGTTAAATTGGCCGTAATTAGTCCTTGCTTTTGGCCATAGTTAGTACAGCTCAGCAGCACCTTCTGGGCCTCCGTGTACGGCATTTCCCTGAAAGTCTGATTTCTCAGGATGGAAATAATTCCCTTTTGGGAACAAATAATGTCCATTTGGACAGAAATAACTCCCTTATGGGAAGTAAACTTGTCTTTCGAGACACGAGCAATTCCCTCTTGGGAACTATAAACAACTCCCTTGTGGGAACACAAATCGTCTTTCCAGGCACAACAAGTAATTGCCTTTTACGAGCTAATGCTTTTGGGAGTCTGGCAACTTGTACATCTCGTTCTGATTATTCACAAGCTAAACAAACGTCTTTGCTTCAGCGATTCGAACTGTTTTGTAAACAGGAGTTCAAGAGAACTGTGCCTGGTCCTGACTATGAAAATACGGTTGAGATTATTGGTTGTGATTCACACGATGAGCGAAGTTCATCTTTTTGTGAAGTAAGCGTGGCTGATAGACCAGCCAAGGTAAACCTCTTCAGGAAACCTGACTTACCTCGACAATATAGACATTTTCGACAGCATTCACGAATGATGGCTCGCAGACCCAGAGATAGAGAGCCATCTAGGATATCATTGACAAAACTTTTGCGTTTAATGAAATGTAGAAAACTTAGGAAAAAGCACAAAAAATTGCTCACAAAGTCATTTCCTGTCTCATCTGTTTTGCACAGCATTGCTTCAAATTATAAGCAGTGGAACGTCAGGTATATTCAAAGACAAGACTGTTTTTACAGCAGTTTTTTTACCAAGATTAAGAAATCAACAGTGGCTTTATTCAATACACGATTCAGAAAAAAATATTTTACTATCTGGAGATATTAAATCAAACCCTGGTCCTGTGACAAATGATAGCACTTTGTCACAAGCAACAACAAATGGCAGGTCTGATTTCTTGTTCAACTATAGACTTCTTAGGCACGGTTTAAAACAATTGGCTGTAGGCGGAGGAGGAGATTGTTTCTTTAAATCAGTATCACATCAGTTATATGGTGATACACATCACCACTTTGAAATTAGATCTACGGGTATTCAGTACATGAGAAATAATCCAGAACGATTTATTGAAAGTGTGGTAGATTCATCATGGTCGCAATATATATTCAACATGTCTCAGCCAGGAACATGGGCAGATCATATTATTATACAAGCAGTAGCAGATTCTATGAATTTACAGATTCGTATCATTGAATCCAATCCAAATTTTACAGAAATGACCTTGGTTGAAGTAACAGGTTTGACTCAAAATCCTAGATCTATTTATATAGGGCACATAGATGAGCTGCATTATATATCAACCTTCCCAGCTTTAGCTGAATCAAGTACAAATCAGTTGGACAGCGAAAAGTCATACTTTGATTCCAGCGATGGTAAAAATAAATGCAAGAGAAAGAGCAGTGATATTGTGTCAAAGCACCAAAACTCAAGAATGTCAGAAAATATTGACAGAGTTGAAGACCTTCGCAATGTCCATCATTCTGCAAATAAAAATATGCTACATGAACAGGCCACACGAAGTAAAACCAAGAAGTGCAAAACAAAAGAACAAAATACTAATTATATGAGACAATACAGAGCTGCAATAGCATCTACTGAAGAAAATGAAAAGCAAAGTGCATACAGAATACACTATAGATCATTTAATCCAGAAAATAAGAGAAAGAATAGTGAGTATATGAAGCAGTATAGATCATCTAATCTGGAAAATAACAAAATAATAGTGAGTATATGAAGCAGCATAGAGCATCCCATCCAGAAAATAAGAGAAAGAACAATGAGTACATGAAGCAGTATAGAGCATCCCATCCAGAAAATAAGAGAAAGAACAATGAGTACATGAAGCAGCATAGAGCATCTCATCCAGAAAATAAAAGAAAGAACAATGAGTACATGAAGCAGTATAGAGCATCCCATCCAGAAAATAAGAGAAAGAACAATGAGTACATGAAGCAGTATAGAGCATTTCATCCAGAAAATAAAGGAAAGAACAATGAGTACATGAAGCAGCATAGAGCATCTCATCCAGAAAATAAGAGAAAGAACAATGAGTACATGAAGCAGTATAGAGCATTTCATCCAGAAAATAAAAGAAAGAACAATGAGTACATGAAGCAGTATAGAGCATTTCATCCAGAAAATAAAAGAAAGAACAATGAGTACATGAAGCAGCATAGAGCATCTCATCCAGAAAATAAGAGAAAGAACAATGAGTACATGAAGCAGTATAGAGCATTTCATCCAGAAAATAAAAGAAAGAACAATGAGTACATGAAGCAGTATAGAGCATCCCATCCAGAAAATAAAAGAAAGAACAATGAGTACATGAAGCAGTTTAGAGCATTTCATCCAGAAAATAAAAGAAAGAACAATGAGTACATGAAGCAATATAGAGCATCTAGTGCATCAGCTGAACAGAAAGCTAAAAATAAAGTTTACATGAAAAATTACAGAGCTACCTCAACTAAAAATATTCAATATTTTATCTCATGGTTTCATGAAGTGGTCTCTCAAGGTTCAGTGTACATTTGTACTTGCTGTGATCAGTTATGGTATAGACATAGTGTATTCAGTGCAAGATATTCTGAACGTTGCACCTGCTGAGGGCAATAAACCACTGAGCATATTTAGGGATGAATGTTGTGAAGAACTAGTATATCCTGGTATATTTCTTGGTATGAAGCGACCAGAACTAAAAGAACGCAAGGTTAAAGTACAGTATAGCAATATTTGTAAGTCTGAACTGAGGAGATCAGATAGAAGAGCAGCCATGTGTGTTGAGAATATATTTTTCAAAGCCAAAAAGTTGCAAATGAAAATCATTTTAGGAAAATCACATATTGCACTTAGAAAATGCAAGGGAAATAGCAGGGCTTTAAATGCAGGTAACATAAAACAAGAAGGAGCATTGGAAAGATTAATCCGTCATGATGAGGGATATAAATTTCTAACAGCATTGCGTGGCTCACCTTCATATTTTGAGAAGGCTAAGAAAGACCATTTTGCAATGATAAGACAGTTAGGTCCAGCTTCACTGTTTTGTAGCTTCTCGTCAGCTGAAACACAATGGATACATCTCCTGAGAATACTTGGCCAGGTTGTTGATCACAAGCAATATACAGATGATGAACTAGAGAACTTAAATTGGGAAGAAAAGTGTCGACTTATACAAAGTGATCCTGTAACTTGTGCAAGACATTTTGATTTTCAAATAAGCCAGTTTCTTAGAAACTTCCTCTTAAGCCCCGCTTCTCCGTAGGAAATATCTCTGACTGGTTTTACAGAGTAGAATATCAACAAAGAGGTTCACCTCACATTCACATTCACATTCATTGGTACTGCAATATATAGTCGCATTGATTATTACCCTGGCTATCCACTCTGCTGTAATAGCAGTGGAATAGAAATAATTGCCATAAGACTAATGGTTATTCCTCATATAACAATTATAGCAATATACCGCTCTCCTAGAGTGCCAGTTAGCCAATTCTGCACTGCTCTAAGGCAAACACTCATGCTATCTTCAACAAAGTTCAATATGTTTATTGGAGACTTCAATATCAACTGGCTCAATGAATCTCAACGAAAACCACTTCATGATCTCTTTGTCAAGGAGAACAACTATAGACAGCTAGTGTCCTGTTATACAACAGATAACAAGACTTGTATTGATCATGTATATACAAATTTGTCTGAAACACATGTGAATGTCAATATATTAGAAACACATTTTTCTGATCATAAAGCAATTTATGCACTAATTAACTGCTTTAGCTAAATAATAAATTGGCTCCTTAGTACTCACAGTGGCCAACATAACATTCAAAACAATCATTGTTCACTTAGACCTTGAACGCAGCTACGTAATATTATCCAAAAATATTTTGGGATAAAATTGGGAGAAGTTCACAGTAAATTTTCCAACTAATTTAGTATAGTGTACTTAACAGATATTCCTTGTATACATTGTGTTGGGCTCAGTAGAGTATATCACTCAAACTACATGTACATGGGATATGTGATTACAACACAACAATGTTTTCCTTTAGAAAATGGCTCAGTGCTATGTTGGGTGATATGCCCTAAAAGCAAATGCAAGCACTATATAAGCTACCTCTCAGCAACTAAAAGCATATTGCTAAATATTTTACCTTCACAGATCAATAGAAATACTGCCAACATGTCTAACTCATCAGACTCATCACCAAAGTAAGTATACCTTTAATGATGTTTTCTTCATGTATAAGATTTTATGGAGTCTTTTATCAATCATTATAACATAATTTACAACAACCTATCCTTCTCTTTTGCAGAAAAAAAATCTCAGGAGTCCACATCTACGTGTAAGTAACCAACCTAGTCACCACTATACATTTTTTTATTGCAATATTTTATTCAATACTTTTTTGCAGATTAGAGCTAACAAATAACTATGTACAGATAACTCTGGACCACTAACACCTTTATGCAATACTTACAGTATTAGTACTCTATTCAAAATTTAAATAAATTCTAAACTAGTAACTTCAAAACTTCATGTTACAATAGCAATTCCAATATTAAACGGGGCTTTTGCTAATTGTCTCACTGTAGTGATGTACATTTCGCGTTTTAGTCTCACTTAGCATGTTCTGGGCAGATACTCAGTATTACTAATCCTTCAAAGTAATTGCATGCATACTTCTTTTTCAATCTAATAACTGCTTAGCTTTCAATTTTCAGCTCTTGAAGGATATATGCATGACTTAAGTAAAATCAAGACTGCATCAAATGGAACAACAAATTACTTTGACCTCAAGCTCCAGACGTCTGACGATAAATCTGTTCGCCTTGTTTGTTTTTCACCACCAAAACGGAAAGTTCTTCAAACTGCATATGAAAAAAGATCACCAGTTAAGATAGAAGCCAACTTGAACACTAGAAAACGACTTTACAGCGACTCAGAAGAATACACAGTCCCTAAGAATGCTAAAATAATGCCAACTGAGCTACAGTTCAACTTCAATGAGGATCTTGACAATCATTTACATGTAGTCAGTGAAGCACTTAAAGCCAACATCTACACCTCTGTAGACCTTAAGGTCAAAGTAATTATCAAGGAAGAGAATAATAAGAATCCCATTGTTGAAGACACGAAAACGAGATACAAGTGTCATACCCTAGTGGCTGATGCAACTGGATGTGCAAAGTTAGTGTTATGGGAATACATGATAAATAAAGTGGCAAGAGGAAAGTGCTACCATTTCAAACTACCATTTCAAAAATATAACTGTTCGCATTTTCGATGATGAGAAATATCTCAGCACCAATGAATCTACAACAGTTGAAGAAATTGATGATATTCAACATAGATGCACCAGAAATCAAGAATAATCTCCTCAAAGTGAAAGTCGTAGGCGTCAATATAAAGAAGTCACCAACTTGTTTGGCCTGCAACCACACATTTCCAACTAAAGAGGAACCAGCACCAGATGAAGAAATAACCTGTACCAATTGTAGCATCACAACACTTGCATCTTTCTGTAACACAAAGCTAGTTGCTCAAATAATTGTCAAAACTACTAAAGAATTAGCTATCTATACATGCTTCAATGATGGTATCGAGAGTTCTTCAAGAATGTCAAATGTGCTAAGTCCTTGACCGAAATAGAACCAGCAGAACTTAAACAACTTCTCCTAAAATCTGGTGAGCAGACCATCATTGTTGATAAAAAAGCAAAAATAATAGCTCAGTTTCTACCTGCCTCTGATCAGAAGTAAACTGTGACACCCTGAGGGCAGCAGGGAGACTTTTTGTTCATTAGCAGTTTTTTGAATGCAAAGAAGAAAATGTTACTTATGCAGTAACAACTAAGACAGCTCCAGATGTAGAAGACATTATTGCTCTGTAATAATGCATGATGTCAATGAGAACACTCCTGTTCTAAACTTTGGTGAAAGGTGTGACAGAATTGACAAATATTGTGTTAAATACCTAACATTCATATTTAATTGAGTCGGTTCCATGAAACTCACTAGTATTGTTTTGACATTGAGTTTTTGCCACCTTAAGTTAATGAAAAATGTACCAGTCCTATTCTTTTGCCTGCCAAAAAAAGGAGGACTTGTGAATTTCTTACTAGAATGTGCAACTGTGCTTATTCTGAAGTGTCAAGACAGAGTTTTCACCACTGCTAGATGCACCTTTGGTTGAGAACCTGTGACAAGCCACCGATTTAACCTGTGAGAAAACCTATGATCTCTAAGAATTCATTCTTTTTTTAATACGTTCCGAATTTTGAAACATTATTTTAGCCCATACTAAATTCACAGGGTTTTTTTTTACTGATGGTCCTATATGACAGTACATTCAGAGCTTTTTTTAAAGGTTCTCATCCAATAGTGTTTAGTACTTGGGACGTAAAGAGCAAGAAAAAGAAAAAAAGTGTTGTGTTTTTAGTCAGTAATTTTTAACATGCAATCATTGCACCTACACGCTGTAAATGTATGTCATTTCACACCATGAATGATGTAAATTGCCAGTGGATGCACAAGTTTAGTTATGTTAGAGTTGCCAGTGAATGCACAACTTTAGTTATGTTAGAGTTTTCATAAGCTAATTTATACCAGCCTCTGGTAAAAAGTTAATAAAGGTTGCTGTTAATTTTGTTAAAAGGCATTTACATTGCTTAGTTTACATTACAACTTGATAGTAGCCAAAGTCTTATAATTATCTTTGTCTCACAATTATTGTGAGGCAAAGATAATTACTGAAATCCACAACAATAAACTAAAAAATGGAGTTCATAATTTAACCCAAACAAAGCCTAACCCTGCTTTGTTCTGCAACTTCATCGTACATTAGCCTCATTTTATGTTTTAGTTAAAATAAAAGAACCTTTTATTTGCATCTAAATATTTGTTGCTTTCCAAAAGATGACTTGAATAAACTGTAACTGTTTATTGGTTTAGAACAAAATACTGATACTGCTTTGAAACTCTCCATAAAGCAACAGCATTATCCACAAAAACAGATTATTTCCATTCTTCCCTACAGACTGGGTGGCTGGCAAGTTATAAAACCACCATCTCCCTTAGAACCTGACCTCTGTTGACTTCAGCTTCAGGCACCTAATCAAGTACCAAAATCTTTACTTATTATAGATGAAACCACATGCACTCCCGCGAGTGCCTATTTTTTTAGTAATATGCTATGGTCAACAGTATCGAAGGCTTTAGAAAAATCAAGAAAAATACCACACAAAAATAGGCCATCTTCAATTGCTCTTTGAATTTTGTCTGTAATAAAGAGAGTTGCATGCAGAGTGGAATGATCTCTCCTAAAGCCAAATTGTTTGTCATATAGAATATTATATTTGTCAATAAAAGTGATAAGTCTCTTGTATACAAGCTTCTCCAAGATTTTATTGAAAATGGAGAGCAGTGAGATGGGTCAATAGTTATTCATGCAAGTGACTGAGTCCTTTTTATGAACTGGAATAATATCAGCTAACTTAAATTGGTCAGGCACGCACCCACTACTGAAGGAAAGATTAAAGATAAATTCCAAGGGAAATGATATGCAGGCTTTTAATAGCTTTAGCAGGCAAACAGGGATGCCAAAGGGACCAGAAGCCTTGGATGAGTTTAGCCTAGTAATTTCATTCTCTATCCCTACTGCAGAAACAGGGAAAAGCATAAAGCTGTTTGCCTGCGAAGGCCCAAGAAAGTCTAGGGGATCGATATCAACTTGAGGGATCTCTTCTGCTAACTTTCTGCCAATATCTGAAAAGTATTTATTAAAAGCTGAAGCAATAGCCTTGGAATCAGTAATTACATTATTGCCAACAACAATTTTAGAGGGAGAGTTGAATCCGTTTGGTTTCAGGGTAATTAACTCTTTGATACCGGTTTTTTTGATATTTTTACTATTTGCAATAAAGTAATTATGGTAGTAATTCTGTTTGCTGACTTTAAGAAGTTGGGTAATTTTGTTCCAATAAAACTTATATTTAGTTAAGAAATATATATTCCTAGTTTCTAGGAAACGTTTATAGAACTTCTCCTTCTGCCTGATAGATGCCTTGATGCCAGGTTTCACCCAAGGCTTGGATAATGACTTAATTTCTTTCCGACTAAGTTTATGGAGAGGAGCATACTTATTAATTAACTCAGAAATACAGAGATAGAAATTCTGAAAAACTGTGTTAACATCAGACACTTCAGATTCATTAATTAAAACCTCTGACCAGTTCACCTTGCTAACCTCTGATATAAGTGCTTCATTATCAAGCCTGGAGTAATCCCTTTTGTACATCTTAAAATTTTTTGGAGGATTAGATAACTTTGTGATAATCAAAAAGTTATGCAAATGATATGTTATGCCACACAGTATATTACCACTTATAGCATGATGCTCTAGTGAATTAAAGAAAATGTTATTGATTAGGGTCGTGGAGTGGTAGGTTATTCTAGTAGGTTTCAGAATCTGTGGATGGAATGCATAGGATGACAGAGTATTAACAAAATCTTCTGTCTCAGAGTGAGAGTCATAGTTTGAAAGATTGATATTAACATCACCCATCAGAAAACAAAATTTACCTTCTTTATTTATTTTCTCGGTCACCTTATACAAAAAATCAGCAGTTTTGGCAATATTTTGATCAGGATGCCTATATATTAATCCACAGACAATATTATGCTGATGTGGGACCTCAATTTCGATCCAAATGGACTCAAATTCCGGATTGGTAGTGCAAAAGTCATCACGTTTAATGTATGAAAGATTGTCTTTGATGGAAAAACCAACACCCCCAGCATTAGACATGGATGGTTGAGACAGGAAACAATAACCAGGGAGATTGGTATTCATATAAGAATCCATTCCAACTTTGATTTTAGTTTCGGAAAGACCAATAACAGAGAAAGAATAATTCATGTCACTTAACATTTGGAAGAAATAATCAAAGTTTGCTGCAAGACTTCTAATATTTAAGTGCAGGGCAGAAAATGCCTTATCAGAAATAGTTGATCGAATATCTTCATTAGAGTGGAACTCATGAATTGAATAATAACCAAAATTAGTCATGGAAGGTAAATTCAGGTCAATGTCAATGTTAGATAAATTACGATTATTATTAATAGATGCAGATAGATCAAAACTTGGTAAGGACTCTAAATTTAATCTAGATATTTTTTTCAGAGCAAAGACAGACTGTGTTGGAATTATAGACCAGTAGCTCGACCAGCTCATGGTCTTCCACAGAATTAAATGGAAAAATTTCATTACGACAGTGCAGGCAGAGCCACAGGTCACAGGTCGCAGCAAAATAATTGTACTCCTTAACAGATAAAGCAGTACATTTTAGGTGAAACCACCAGAGGCAAGAATCACACTGGATGCCTCTACAATTTTCTTTCACAGGCCTCACAGAGTTCCTACACTTAGGCACTATCATTTAATGCAATAAGAGATAATGTAAAACTAGAACAGTGCAGGAAAATAATTAGAGCACTTAGCTGGATCGATATGTTCAGCATTGGTCATCTTGTCGTGCAGGACGATGTGCTGCTTTCAGCTTCACAAGATCAGAATCGCTGGTAATTAAATGAGAGCGACTGTTCTTGTTCTACCTAAGGAAAATTCGACCATTTGAGGTGGATATGAAGTCGAAATTTAATTCTTTCTTGACTTTCAGGGCTCAGGGTTTTCAAAATGGAAAAAAGTATGAGGAGGAAATTGGAAAATAGCCGGAGCACCAATGCGCCGCGCTAGCGGCGCATGGGTGGCAAAGCCGCCCATGGGGAGGGTGCGGGAGGGGGTTTCCCCCTCCTGCAGGAGGGGTATGGGTGGCCTCCCCCAGAAAAAATTGAAAATCAGCATGCTCTGAGGTGCATTCTGGTGCATTTTCAGGACCAAAAAGTTATTTTTAGGTCATTGTACACTTTATTATAGCCTAGAGTTTTTTTGAAAATTATGTTTACTCATACATATTACAATGCTTTTCCCATGTTACATATTACATCCGAATAAAAATTGACCTCTTTCCCTCATCAGTACTTCATTGACCTGTTATAACATGAATCAACTTTTGAAATTTATTTTTGCAGTCGGAGTTTTCCTACTTATTGAAAATAAAGATGAACAGTTTCATGACCAACGCGTTAAAGAAACCAAGCATAGTTATTTCGGCCTCACGTAATGACCTCGCGAATACAAAATTTGAGTGAAAGGCGGAGATTTAATTTTATTTTTTAGCGCTACATACAAGCTCCGTAAATAATGCATTGTTAGTTAAATTTCAATCGATTAGATAAATCAATTTTATTCCGCGGGCACAACTGTTTTAACTGTTGTTTAGTTATCACAGTAACAATGCTCTGCTAAACAAACAATTTCAGTAAAACTCCACGAAAACAAAAGGTTAAAAAATTTTATGTTAAGCGAGCCGTAACATGTGGCGCGACATAGTCGCAACAAGTCTGGCTGTGTCGGCTCCGTATAAAATTAATTGTCCATAAAGAACTGTAAAACATTCAGTTTCATCCGGTTTACTAATGATGAAGACTTGAAATTAAACTTTAAGTCTCACAAAAATCTTAAAAATGCCTTGGCTTATATCAAAAGTTAAATTTGAACAAATTTGTGTCGTCATAAAATTTATTTCATCGCTTGAGTCTGCCACTGTTCACATTCACGAAACGGCACCTCACGAAACCAAACGTTGCATAAATAAAAGCATCCCTTACAAATTGCCTTGTTGGCAATAAATAATTCAACCTAAGCGATACAATATTGTTTTCAAGCAATGTTTCATTCATAACAAGCACCAAAACTTATTTTCTGATTGACTGGGGGATTGTAAACAGAAACCCGGCGAACACTAAACAATTTGCATTTTGAAAAGTGTTTCATACCAGCAATCTCCTTTCTTTGATGTTTGAACCCAAACTGAGTTAAAAGCGGCTGTGATTTCTGCCTTTTCATCCGGTGATTGGGACCATTTTTTTAAAGAAAGCACCAAGTACAAAGCTCTCACGAATTCACATTCGCTTTTTAAAGCGAATGTGAATACGCAAGAAGAAACTAGTCACGAAAGGATCAAACGTCAGTCTTTCGCGGGAAAACGCAAATGGTTCCCGCTCCACGGTGAATGCTGTTGAATAAAAGAGCTACGATTTCTGATGCTAGAACGCGATCAATGGGCAAGAACAAAATATGTTATCTTTAACTTAACCCATAGGAATCGCAATTTTTTATTGCTATTATTTTTTTTAATTTTGACTTCCAAAAGTACCCGGCGCTAACGCTCGAAGTAGTCGGTGACTTGCGTCGGGCGCCGGTTACTTTTGAAAACCCTGAGGGCTGTTTTGAATAATTTCTTCCTTGTCTGAGTAAGGCTTTCGGAGATGAATATTTTGTTTCCCTCTGCCAATGATGTACCAGCAAGATCCCCAGATGATTTGTTTTTGAGTTTATACCTTGCTCTGTAAAATTTCTCCTTAACATCCCTCTTTACAAACTTCGCTATAATACTCTAAGGTGCGGAATGCACAGTACTGTCTTCGTCTGTCCAAGGAGGAATTGGAGGAACCCTGTGGCTGATAGAGATGTCATCTTCGCCTTACTCTACATCGAGAGCCGGCCACTTGTTTCACAACCTCATTTGTGTTTTCGTTGCGGCTGACCGGAATTCCTTTGATTTCAACACATTCTCGGCGCATGTATTGCTCTTGTTCATCCAAGAGAACTACATTCTCCTTAACTTTGCTAATAGTAGTATTAAGTTGAGCTTTAAGAGCATTGTTCTTCAGCTCAAGAGTTTTCACAGTGTTCTCGAGGTTGACCACTCTCTCCAACAACTTGCGGTGCTTGTCGTCTTTAAACAGGGCATCTGACAGGATGCAGTGGTGCGGATCCGCATAATTCGCTGACTTCCGCATCTTCCGCATCTTGAAAAAAAATTCCGCATAAAACAGAGAAATTTGTTTCATATTAATGATTAAGCAGCTGTTTACCATCCTCACAAACATAAATTTCGAAGAAATTGATTATTTTGACACAGTTTTTCTCCTAAAATAGCAACGAAAACAAGACACTTCGATCGTGAGCAATTTTTAACCTCCAGGCTTTCCACGCCTCTTTTCATGATGGGCCTGGGCACCAGTTCTTTCGCTCGTTCGGTCTATCGAAAATTCTTCTGTGGTTACCTATAGTATATGGATAAATTTGTCATGAAAGAGACCAAGAAGAAGGATCCCCCCTTCGCTGTACACTTGCCACAAGTTAACCTCACGGGCTAGATGAGTGACGAATTCAGTGAAGCGAGCTTGAGGCTGCAAAGTGGCCTGTGAGCGACGCGCCATAATGAAGACGAAGGACTTTGTTTAAAGTCTAATATCAGCAAAGGATTGAGTGAACCAGTATCCTGGAGTTTTCTATGTAGATAATGGATTGTTATTTTGTTGAACGTGCAATGTTGTAGTAGATCACGTAGCATCTTGAATTGTATTGTTTATGCATAAGAAGAAAATCAACTTCAGCCAACAAAATAACGGTTGTGTTATTTTCATTGAACATCACATAATTGATAAGATAATTTCATAACATACCAAATACAAATGAAAATAACTGGAAAAGCCCAAATACCAATGTAATTTATTTTTTTTTAAATTAGCCTGCGAACAGACACTCGCCTTCCGGGGCAGCTTTGATTTTGGCTGCATGAAAAGATGTGATTTTGGGCGAGCGAAGCGAGCCGAAAATTTTCCGCATAATCCAACGTGTTTTCCGCATAATCAACACTTTCTTCCGCATAATGTTCCTGAAAATTTCCACATAATTCGTTGTTTTTTCCGCACCCTATCAGATGCCCTGTTTAAAGTTCAAAGAATGCTCAATTGGCTCTAGTTTTAGCCTTGATATTCTCTCCAACTCATCGTGTGTAACATGCACAAACCAAAGGAAGAGACTTGAGCAGGCGCCAGTAAAGTAAAAATGGCCGGACTCAATGAGAAAGGCAAGTCTAAAGTGGGGCCGGTCCCTAGTACAAGCGAACAGAGTGAATACCTTTCTGATTCTGATGATTCAAGATCGTTTTCCAGAGGCAACGGAGCTTGGTCCATTGTGGACAGAACTGCCATAAATCACTCTCTCGAAGCAAGTGTGATTTGTTGTTTCTGCGGATGCGACATCATTAATTTTGAACAAGTTTCACGAACAGGACTTGGCGCAGAGTGGATTTATCATTGCAAGAATCTGGAGTGACCTCAACACCATGTTGTTTCATCATTAAACACAGCACCAAAGAAGAACAGATTTACATAACTTGTGAAATTGTCCTTGAATTGCAATTGGCAGGACAGGGCTTCTCTGCAGCCCAAAAGATTTTCAGTATTTTAAATTTGCATGGACCAGTGTCAACTGCCTCATGGACTGCTCACACTAGGACCCTTGAGGAAGCTGTGAATGAATTTATCGAAAGAGACCTTCAAAACGCAGCTCTTCAGGTAAAGCGTTATAAGTTGCAGATTGGCCAAATTGAGGGTATCATCGATGATACTATCACGGATGAGCATTTGAAGGACGTTGTTGATGCTGGTGTTTCAGTTGATGGATCATGGAACAGTCTTGGTTGGTATGCTCGCTATGGAATGGTCACCATAATCTCTGTAGATACTGGCAAGGTCGTGGATGTCATTTTCCTATCGAACTCTTGCAGTGCTTGTGGGCAAAAGAAAAGAGAGCAACAGGAGGGAACCATTCTAAGAAGGGAGTCTGAGGCAACCATGGGCGAGTAAGGACGTGCATGTTTCTACTCCCGTTCAATTTTTGGTTGAAACTTCAAATTTCTCAATTTTATGGCCCTTAGCTGTAAGAGAAGAACAAAATTTAGCTCGGATAGTGAAACTCTGGAGAACTCAGTGAACAGCCTCCAAATTGAACTGAACACCAAGTCAAGGTCAGTCGAAGGCAAGGCGGTAGAAATGGAAAAGGCAATGGAGTTTACCAACACAGAGATCGAAGAGCTTAAGAAGAAAGACAAAGAGAATGAAAATAATATCAAAGAACTCGAGGACAAATTGCTGTACTAAGAGGTGTACAATAGAAGAGAGAACCTGCGCTTCTTCAGAATTCCAGAAGCCGCCAGTGGTGCTGAGGATACAACTGAAGTAGTACACCATTTTTTCAAAGAAGAGCTGGAGCTTGAAGGCGGTGAGAACATTGAATTTCAAAGAGCTCATCGAATTGGTAAGAAAAAAAACGGGAAGCAAGACCAGTTATTGTCCGCTTCTTGAGGTTCCCAGACCGGGAACTTGTATTCAGAAGAGTGCAAGAGATGGAAGACAAAATCGATGTTAAGGTATACTCAGATTACCCCAAAGAGATCAGTGAAAGGAGGAAAAAGCAGTGGCCGAAGGTGAAGAAGGCAAGGGAAGAAGGGAAGATTGCTTTTTTCTTAAAACCCGAGCCTGATAAACTACTTATTGATGGACAATTTGTTGTGCCTAGTATAGACACATTGTAAAGCTGTTCAAGGTCGGATAAGGCTTCATGTAAGACAAAAAATGACGTAATGCTGCTTAAGTTTCTGTGGAGTTTCACTTACGTGACCAACTACATCAAGTAAAAACCCCGCGTAATGTAACCACGTCAATATTTTGTCGTGAAGTCGTGTTAAGTCGGGAATCTCCATTTTGTAACGAAAGTTTTCGGGACCAATTGAATTCGGAGAAGCAAATGTTCCGAGTTGATATTGTTGATCGTCGTAAAACCCATGTGCTTTGCTGTGCTCTGTTGTTGACAGTCCACCGCTTGCGGATTTCGAGATTATTTCGGTGAGTAAACCAGTTGTTTTCTTATTATTATGAATTTCTTAAAAGGTACTTTCTTCATATGTCACAGCTTTCGAAGAAGGTGTAAGTCTGGTAGAATGGAAGGCTTTCAAAAGTGCTTTCAAGCAGCAGTTCGTCGTATGTGCCGCGGTCGAAAAGACTCCGCAGCACTGTTGAGAATCACCGCTCCACTGCCTCGGAAAATAGAAATTGAACATCATAAGCCCCATCTGGGGAATAAAAAGCCCTTGAAGGGAATGATTGAGCCCCATGTGGGAATTATTAAGCCCCATTTGGGGATTTCAAAGCCCGCTGGGGCATTGAAAAAGCTCCATGTAAACAAAGTCTGTACAAATTGCTCTAAGAAAGTAGTATTAGATGGTTCTAAATCCACTGTCAAATGCAATTTCTGCAATGCAACAATGAGCACAAAGAAATGTCCCAGTCATTTTTATGCACGTGTTATTCTTAAAAAGAATGAAACTAAAAGTACCTTATCCTTTTTCCACAGTTCACTAATATCTCTCATACGCCTATTTAATGAACAAAACAAAGAGTCACTGAGTGAATCTGATATAACAGAGCAGCAGTTGGAAGACGTCATATTATCATTTGACACCATAAACATAACATATGACTTCTCTACTTTTAAAGTAATAGAAGTATCACATTGACTCACAAGTTTCAAATAAATGTTCATGTTCAGTAGTGACATCTACGTTTCACGTAACTCAGTTAATAAGAACACCTTTCTTGAGCATTGTGTTACTTCTACAATTCACTGCATGGTGGAAGAACTCTTGCGTTATTAATATTGTTACAAGCAATGTACTGTTTTATGTTCAAATTCTTCTACAATTCACTGTATGGTGGAAGAACTGTTGCGTTATTGTTACAAGCAATATACAGTTTTATGTTCAAATTCTTCTACAATTCACTGTATGGTGGAAGAACTGTTGCATTATTGTTACAAGCAATATACAGTTTTATGTTCAAATTCTTCTACAATTCACTGTATGGTGAAAGAACTGTTGCGTTATTGTTACAAGCAATATAAGAATAAAGCATAACAATTGTGTCTACATTTGGTTTTACAGTGTACTGTCTCTTCCAAATGCACCTTAACAGCCCTAACCATTCAATATCTATTTTACATTCATTTCATACTAGACACACGTACGCAGTGCGGACCTATTTTTCCTATGTAGATAGAATTTACATACTGTTTTGAGAACAGCTTGGTTTGTCATGATATTTAAACAATCGACTTGTATATTCTTTTCAAACATGTTACGGGAGGGCATGCATAGGCTAATTAGGTAATTGTTTCCAAACTCCAAGACGGCTATGGGTAACAATTACTTTGCCGTCATTTATTCTTTTTGTGTTAGATATTTTCATGTGTTGTTTTTTATGTATTGTTCCCTTAGTTTATTCTTTCTTTTTTTGTTTATCTGCGTGTGGGTGCGCACAGAATCCT
>OY855903.1:43207450-43379950 GCA_963693305.1 Meandrina meandrites
AATGGTTTCACCTTGCCCAGTCTACCTGGGTCAGGCAAGGAAGAAATCAATTTTCTTTGCACCCCTCCTTTCATTAATTATTGCAGAAAAATGTCAGATTATTTTAATAATGTTTAAAAATGTTTTGGACCCTAAAGCTAAATTTTTGTAATCTGTTCATTTCAAAACATTACATCACAGAAAAAAATCTATGTTTGGTTTTCTTGTAGAGCAAGTTGCCAACCAAAACTAAGCTGGAGTTTATTTAAATCAAATTTACAGCTACTACTTGGCTAATTCCCATGTGAGTTTAAAAAAAAAACTTGGGTCTTGACAAAGTGTGAGCCAACAAGTCATGAGAGCCATTCCACTATATACAAATAGCACATTGGTTAGCCTAAAAAGCTCCCTGGTTAGCCTAAGCAGTACTCCAGTTAGCCTGAGTATAGTTAGCTGAGGTAGCTTGAGGTTATATGCTTATTACTGGAGTTAGGTATTTCTGGCTTGTATGGCACTTATGTGTCATGAAACATGCAAGCCATGCAGGCCATTCCAGTTAGCCTACATAAGATTCCGGTTAGCCTACATGTACATAGTACACCGGTTAGCCCAATGGTACATCATGTTGCTTGCAGTTAGCTTTGTATTGGGATTAGGATTTTCTGGCTTGCTTAAGTTTAAGGCCTCACGAATTTTCATATTTGCTACTTCAAAATGCTACTGAAGGTCATTCAACAACTGAAAATACAGGCATTAAAAAATATCAAACAGATTTTTTTATAAAGTAGACAAATGTCTGGTCAAAAAGCAGATCTTAAATGCCTCAGGTAATGAATGTGTGTAGAGAGAAGGATGGGAATTGCTAGAATTGACTGTCACATAACTCTGTGCAAAACTAAGAGATCAACAACTACCTGAACTTGTTATAATCCATAGTTTAACTCAACAGTAATCCAGAATATCCTCAGTTCTGAATACTGCAAATCCTGTCAAAACATTAGGCATTCTATTAGTCCCAAAAATTACCTGTAGACCACAAAATGCAAAAGAAACGTAAATCCATGTTTACCAATACAATAAAACATCATGGGAAGAACAAATTTTAAGTTAATAAATGGTCTCATTTATTAAACATGCCCAATGAGGCATTCCAAAATGTGAGTAGCACTAGTGTTTAAATAATTGAAGTCTAGATTAGCTACCAGGTTGACTGAAAGTAGTCTCTAGTCTAACTTAAAAAAAGAGATCACACTGAGCTGAAATGTTTCTTCCAATTTCAAGGTATCACATCAAAGGTGTTACAGTAATTTCAAATTTCCCTGACGTAATTTTTCTTTGCGGCTTGAAATGGCCACTTGGTCAATATTTTGAGGAACATTTCCTCACGTATAAACAATGAAAGGATGCGATTCTTATTAATTTGAAGTACAGTAGCTTAAAATTCAGATTACAAACATAACGAACAGTTACATGCCTCGACGAAATGACTGCCATTTAATATTATCGCCTCGTTCTCACTATCTATTTTTTTTTTACGCCGAGCTCGGCTTTAATTCCAGTAAGCTAAGTTGATAAACATGATAAACGTCGAAGACATAAGCTTTAACCAGTCTAAAAAAAAATCATTGTACAATGAGAAACGCTTACCTCAGGTCCCTGTAAGTTTCTGTTAACCACGTTTTCGCACGTTTCTACTCATTCCATATTCTTCTTTATCGGGAATACAAATAAAGGAGGTATACCCTACGTTTGGGGACTCGTTTTGATCGCGTCAAGAAGGAAAAACATCGGAAAAACTGTCCTCTATATCTCAAATTCACTCCATTAGATTCCCTTTTCTAGTCGCCATTAGACGCCATTTTGAAAATGCTCTTGTCATGAGCCCGCAATACGGACCACGGGGAATCCGCTGGGGAGACTCACAGTAGGGGGGAGGGGAGGGGCAGCTACTTAACATCTCCCCAGTCCAACTCCTTTCGTCTGAAAGAAATTAAATCCATCCTCGCGAAAGGCAATTAAAATAAGAAAAAACTGACAACGCCATCGTAAAGAGCATGCACTCCTGCCTTTGGCAAAATTTTTTTTTATTCCTACCCCAAATGGTCGCTGAGTAGGAAGCCAACAAACTTTTCAATTGTATTTTTTACTGCCGTACGTTTTTAGGAAAAAGTAATAATGGCCATTTTTAAAAACACTATTTAAAAATCTACAACTTCGCTTAAAAAAATCCTAAGAGGGAGATCCCAGAAAAGTTTTCAAGCGAATTTAAAAATGCGGTCCGTTCTGGTCACGTGACCGATGACGTCATAACAATAAAAGTGATAAAAATGTACTTAACATATAAGTATCTACCAACATGTAATTTGTTGTTTCCTCACATTTAGTGCAACGCCAGATACGCACTTGTACCCAGACTCCCACTTTTAGAAAATTGTACATAGCTCCCTTAATATTTATATTTTGTTCGGTACCCGGGCAGTCTGAAATGCCTCACATCAATGTGCTTCAAACTGCAATGACTGCTTTTTCAGTAACAAAATATCTTCGTCACAGTGAGCAAAAACGAACTTGCGAGCAATGTCACGTGACTAATGACGTCATCGCCCTACGTCTTATACAAGAAGTGGTTATTGTTAAGAGTTATTTCTATACGACGTTGTACTCCTGCTGGCTTCAAACTAACCAAGTTATTTGGCATTGACGATTTTTCAGTTGCAAAGGATTTTGGGAAGGTTTTTATTATAATTATATATTGTTTTTATAATGAAAGATTATTCTGACGTAGTAACTTGTAGGAATTATCAGCAGGAGGCTGTAGAAATCCTACGAGAACGAACCAATCAGATGCCCAGTACCTTTTCGTCATCGGAGGGCTCGACTTACAGAGTTTCTTTCAGCGGCGTGAAAATGGCGACCTCGAAGGGAACCACGAAACCGAAGAAAAATTATAAAGGAAGGAGTCCTAATGTGTTGCGCTATGTCGAAAGTTGCGGCACTGAAAGCCAAGTTAGTTCTTTGATGGCTCCCAATCTTGTGGCTGGTGCAAGACTCGCAGCGAAAAATGAAAGCCAGGCTCTCGACGAGAAGACTGCGAGAACCTACGAGCTTCGTCTCATTGCACTAGAGAAGTTCGCCGTCGAGAATGGCGACGACGCCGTTTTATTTGGAGAAGATAAAAGGCCATTTTTAGCGGCTACAGTGCAAACGTTTATGCGTAAGTGTTCTGTTCATATAAGCTTTTAATATTTCTGCTTTTGTCATGTCTGTTTAATTTGTTTTTTAATTTTTGCACGTGGAGCGTTACGTAAATTGAGCTCAAGCTTTTCGGAATGGAGTCCCTTCCTGAGTTTCCGAGACTGGTTATTTTTCTTAGGCTCGCCGTTTAAGCTTTAATGATAGTTAAGAAAGCGCGTTGTTTAAAGTCAAGGCTTATGAAATTGAAAGTGGCACATTTTCTGCAGACTAGATTAGATTATTCAAATTCCTAAGTTGTTCTATTAATTCTTATAAAGAAAGACTACCGAGTGTGATCACCTAATAAAAAAAGTTGTAATCACCTCACGAACATGAACAGGAGGAAAAGTCCAAAGTATATGCTTAGGCATGTTTTTTTGATCGTTTGTTTTTACTTCACTAATAAACCAAGGATGTGACACGAACGTTTGTTGGCACCGTGTTAGGAATGATTTCCGGTTTATTATTTTCATGATATTTTCAGCTTTTTGGTAGCTCCATACAATTCCTAAAGAAGGCGACGAGAGAAATTGGGCATCACTCTTCGATCACTCTTCTTTGCCAGTTACCATCGTATGGATTGATATGCGATGATGGAAATCTCAACACCCGCGGAAACTTTTCCAAGAATTCCATCAATCAAAGTATGAAATGACATTTTTATAAAACCGGTGATAAATACATTGCATGTATATACCGACAGGAGACTGCAGAAACTTGGTCAAATGCAAAGCCAACATTGCCAGCCTAAGGCCCTGTTGATATGTCGAAACTATTTAATTCAGACGAATTTATCGATTAGTTGACATTAATTGCCGCCTGATTTAGACATATTTGAATTTAAATCCTTACCTGAGTCTTTGGCACTTCTGACCAGTGGCGAGAATGTTCCTGCTAAAACTAATGGTAGACCAGGCAAAACAAAAAATACTGGTAGTGATTTAGTGAAGGTTTCTTGTGCAAGTTAATTGCAATCAGTTTAAGATGAAAATGTTCAGCATTATGGAGGAGCAGTATCAGAGTACAGGGTGTTTGTAAAATGTTATTGCTCTGGGCAGCATAAGATAAAGGAAGGTTAAAGAAAGTGTTTCGAATACCAAAAAATTGAAAGGGCGTTCTTCCCAATATTGAGAAAGACACAGATCACTACGATAGTAATTACGGTATATTCTTAGTGTAGGCTTGCAATTTGTCGGTACAGGCGAGGCAAGGGTGATAACTTGTATATTTTTGCTGAATTAAATATTTTGTTGTGCTTCTCTTAAGTACTGCAGGAAGGGGACAAAGTTTTCCTCCACGACGACATAAATTGACTTGACATCAATTTGACAGTGCAGAAAAAACGCCTGAAAGCGGAGCAAAAGAAGCGTTTCCGCATGTGACATGACCAGACTTAACTACAGGCTCATTGGTGTTACATTCTAATTTGTAAATTTAATTTGATGCGTCTGTTGTGCAGCGTCTAGACTGAAGAAGCACTATTGATATTGTATCTGTCTCTCCAATACGGATACAACATCTAGGACGAATTTTAATTTACTGCACAAATCTAATTCGACTTATACGTCGCACTATCGTCTAATTTAATTGCTAGTCAGATGGTAGTCCTTGAATTAATTTCGTCTCAATTAAATTCGATGATTTTGCGGCATATAAACAGGGCCTAAATTTAAAAAGTGTCACAGGGTATTGGGACAATGTGAGCTTTGCTGATACATAGGTTAGTGGGTGTTTGGTGTAACCCCAAGGAGATATATTGCATATATATATGCACTTTTTAACAGCCTATACCTGCCAGGCCTTAAAAAAATTGTCATGACAGACAACTTAGCTCAAGGTTGAATTTGAATTTTCCTTTTAGAGATGTTGTGTGAGACCAAGGGAAAAAAGCTTGGTACACTACGCTGCCGTGGCCTTAAGCCACCTGTAGTTCGAGGGCATGCAGCTGCCTTTCGCTACTGGTTCAATGCTTTTGGTCACTCTGGCCCCTATCAGCAGACCATTGTCGAGGCAGATGGATTACGTAAGTTACATGCTACTGGCAATCCAATGAATGCTCCAGGTAAATGTGGCTTTTGTTTTTTAATTAGTGTATCTAACCAGGAAGAATAAACATGTACTCGTTTTTTGCACAGATTTCTATCCCTGATTTTGAAAAGTCCTTTGTTAATGGCTGCAGAATAAATTCCAGATTTCTTTAAAATTAAAAATACAGCTCTAACAGACTCTCTATACCTCTTTGAGTTCACAAAAACCACTCGTCTTTTACCTTTTCGCTTGCCATTTCCAGATCATCCTTACTATACCTTTCAAGTCAATTAAAACACACCTGGAAGGTGTTTCTGTTCTCTTTTTGAATGTGTCGTGCACCATTTAAAAAGGAAAGAGTGGACCCAAAAAGCCTGCCTTCCTGGACCCATTGTGTCTCAGAACACAGCCTTGAAACCAAATGGTGGTGCATTTACAATACAATGCAAATTTTATTAACACTATCTTGAGGGGCTTTTAGGTGTTAATGGCATAAAATTATTAAACAAATTTCATTACAATAAGATAGAAAATATAAAATGATCACTTATATAAATAACTATAGAAACCATTAAAAATTACTAAGTTAAAATACAATAAAAATTACAGTAAGTCAGCAAATAATACTGAGAAGTTAAAAATTGTAGTAGGAGTTTATTAAGAATATTTTGATTTTTGGTCTTGTTTTATATTTTTTGTAGCTGTACAACAAACAATCAAGCAGCTGTGTAAGAGGGCATTACGGCCCACAACGAAGGATGTACGCCATGGAAGGGTGCCCTATGAGCCAAAGAAAGCGGCACCTTTCACCCTTCAGCAGTTGTTGCGAATGCGCCAATACTGCATGAAAACACTGGAGGTATTCATTTATTATTTTATTGCCCAGTACCCACTTCCCCTCTAGCTTACAAGTCATTTCAATGACTATTTTAAATTTAATTATTCCATTACTATCAGAGCATTGACAACTAAAAGTACCTTTGAATGCTCTTTAACACCAAAAAGACAGTTAAACAGTCTCAATAGTCTGGGTTTTCTTTTTACAGCTCTCCATGCCCTACTGTTGCCACTTGATAGAGGTTTTAATAAATTTTATTGTTGTTATGACTACTGCCTGTCTTTGAGTGGCAAAGCAAAATGCAAGAAGTGAGCGATCGAGGCTGAGTTGACTGCATCATGGAACTTTACTTCTCTTCCTCACTCAGGTCTTGTATTTTCATAATATTGGCCAACTGAAAACCAAGAAAATGTGAAAAAGTAATCAAAACCATCATTTAGTAGCAACAGTATTTCATGCAGCTGAGCACTTAAAGTTGACTTTCAATTTAAAAATTTCAGACACATATATTTTCATCTATCAAAAGCCTGAAATAAAGAAAACCACACCATCCACCCTTAAGTATATGACTAACAAGGGATTACTTAAAAGTGATCATTGTGCCCAATAGAGTTGATGCGTTTTTCCATATCCAGGGCTCCAAGCTCAAGTTTTTCAGAAGTTGCCCTTTGGCGACTTCCTTTTGTAAAGTGGTCGCCACTAGAAAAATTTTGGTCGCCAAAAAGCCAAGCGTTTTTAAAGTAGGACACCTTATGTCGCCTTACATGAAGTAATACCACTGACCATTATGAGCCGAATTAAAATCGTTTGAAGAACGTTCAAACGTAGTTATTTTCGTTTGCTTTGAAGAGTTTTTTTGTTGAACTGTTCCAATTATCATGCAGAAAAGTAAATAAAAGATTAAAGAAACAGGTAAGGAAGATAAACATGCAAAACAAGTTTAATTCTTGTACAGTACACTAAAATAATGGAAAGGAAATGTGGTTTGCAAACTTTATAGGAGTCTCCATGATTGAACGCATCAAACAAAACAATTACACTGTAGGAGTCTGAGCAATGAGGTAACCTTAATTCAAATAGGCAATTGATTCAAGTAGTTGTAATGCAGTGATTGAATTGCAAAAAAAAATGTTGATGCGTTGCCAGCCATTTGTATTACACTGGTCGCCAAATTGGCGACCTGTGCGGAAAATTTAGTCGCCAAATTTTATTTCCACTCGCCATGGCGACCAAAATGGTCGCAGCTTGAAGCGCTGATATCTGTTTGCTTTGCAATAATGTAATTAATTAATTTATATGTATTTAATGTATTTAATACATATTTTTGCCAAAATATTTCTGACTTGTTTTTTAAGGGTATGCGTGGTCTTTGGATGTGGACCATCACAGTTTTTTCATTTGCCTTGTTTCTCAGAGGGGAAGAGCCTTTACGGCTTAAATTACGGCATTTGAAATTGCCATCAAACTACTCAGGTACATAATAATATAAATGTTAATGTTGATTAGATGCCAAAATCTCTTGCCTGCACATCAGACATTTTTGAGCATTAAGTCACATTTATAAGTTAGTATTTTGATCCTGCAAAATGGGTCACTGAACCTCATGTTTGCCCTATCAGAATTTATGTTGCATTAATGCAGTTGGTCAATGCTTTTCTCTTATATCAGTTGATTCTGGAAAATTGCCCCAGAGGATTGATGTAAAAATTCCATGGTCCAAAGCAGACAGGAAAGCTAAAGGTGACTATCTATTAATACCGGTACTATTGTTTATACATGTGCAATTTTCATGTGTTCGATCTGCTGGTCTAGTAAAAAGGCTAAAAGTATAACGAGGTGGCTTACTTATTGTTTAGACTTGGAATAACTGAATACTACTGCCGGTGTCCATGGTTTGGGGTTGTTTCACCTACGAGTTATTTTTTGTCTCTCTTTGCTCATGGTTAAACAACGAGAAACAGTCAGGGTTTTCACTCCACTTTATAGTATGAGCTGTTAATTAGTGTTAATTGGTGAAATGGCCATTGATTTAGTTGAGTCGTAGGCCAAACAACTGTTTACCATGTTTATCCACTGCAGATAAGGGGTTTGTAGGTGTTAAGAATATATCGGTTGAGAGATAAGTTGTGCTATTATGAGTGGATTATAGTTTTCTTCTCTTGAATTGTCAAATAGATAGCCTGGAATTTGAATGTTGTCATAAACCGTTTCAAGTTACATACACAAATACACTATTTTTGTACCGCAGTCTGTCACCCCTACCTTTTAATGCTTTTGCTGAATTCTTTTGTTCCCATTTTTAGGTGTCACTATCTCACTTTGGTCAAATCCACTTGAGAAAGATTTGTGCCCAGTTTCTGCCCTTTTTATGTGGCTTCTCATAACAGGTTTGTAATCAATCAATCAATCCAATCAATCAATCAATCAATCAATCAATTCAGGGATAGGGACATTGTTATGACCTGTTATCTATTGTTTGAAGAACCAATGAAGTAACTCGTTCTGAGAGGTAGTGGGAGACCCATTTGTTATGTCCACACTTTTGGGTGTGAAACTTTTGGGCAAAATGTTTTTCTTGGAAATCAAGGGGCACATGCATGACTACCAGTGTATGTGATTGGTTTCTTACTGTACATGTATAGGATCTAGAAATAATTTGTGCACATTTAGACCAGGGGAAATACAAATGTTTTATTTAAATTAGCAAAAAAAGCTATTTTAATAAACTTTTTGCACAACAGATTACAATGGAGCCACTTGGTAGAGACAAAATAACAGCACCCTACTGAAGGTTTTCTTCAATGCAAAATTCTTAAATGTTCATGGTTATAGATATTACCTTTTTTCTTTTTATTCTATTTTTCTTCTTTTGTTTTCAAATTTAAACAAAAATGTATTGTCAAATACCAAGAACACTCTTAGTATTATTGCAGGCAATGGCCAGTTACCATTAAATGAAAAGGTATAATTATTGTATAAGATCGCATGATCTAACCATGAAAACCATGGATTTGTGAAATTTATAGTTAATCTAATAGCCATAAAAATTTAAAATGGGATTCCAGCTTTATGAGTTATTATACACTGTAGTCAATTAGCTAAGCATCCACAAAAAAATCAGTTAAGAACATTTTAAATTGTCAACGTTCCATATCCATTTTAATAGACTTTTCCAAGTTTTGTATAATTTTGACACTACTTTAGATTAAATAACAGTCAATTGTTTTGTTGTGACGTTTTGAACTTATAAGAAAAGTAACTTTTGTGTCCAAGTGCATAAAAAATATGTTCGCCTCTTTTGGATAAGCCTGAGGACAGTAATTATGTTACTAATTATGAAGTAGAGAGTACATGGGTCCGTCATGAAGGCAATAAAGTTATCCATTTTGCTGAAGATTCAGTTTAGTTTTGTGACCGTAACCACAATGAATTTGATAGGAAACAGTTTCCTTTTATCCCAAACAGAAAAAAAAACAAAACAATTCTCATGGGTAGCGTCACTCAGACTCAGTGTATACCATTGAGTTATCGCGAAGTGTGGTCTAATGCCAAGGACACATATTGCGTTGACTCAATATATGACTTCGGAAATGAAAGACGCGTTTTGCGTTAACGCAATATGTGGCTTTTGGAGCATGGACTATTATAAACCATGCTTTCAATACCATAGTTTGAGTTATCGCGAAGTGTGGTTTTCAACGCCATGGACACATTTTGCGTTGACTCAATCTATGACTTCGGAAATAAAAGACGCGTTTTGCGTTAACGCAATATGTGGCTTTTGGAGCATGGACTATAAACCATGCTTTCAATACCATAGTTTGAGTTATCGCGAAGTGTGGTTTTCAACGCCATGGACACATTTTGCGTTGACTCAATCTATGACTTCGGAAATAAAAGACGCGTTTTGCATTAACGCAATATGTGGCTTTTGGAGCATGGACTATAAACCATGCTTTCAATACCATAGTTTGAGTTATCGCGAAGTGTGGTTTTCAACGCCATGGACACATTTTGCGTTGACTCAATCTATGACTTCGGAAATGAAAGATGCGTTTTACGTTAACGCAATATGAAGCTTTTGGAGCACCATGCTTTGTTAATACTTAATGACTGATAGTTCAGTTTTTTGTCGTTTAGCTGGGCGTTTATTTGAGCTGATAGAATTTAGCTACCCTATCTAAGGATCACCCCGGGGACACAATGTCAAAAGGAACAAAAGTGATACCGAGAACCTCAAAAACCATACCCTATCCCGCGGCACATACCTATATAGCCCATATATGGGAGTACCCCCCCCCCCCCCCATCCCCCGGGAGTTTGAGTTATCGCCAAGTGTGGTTTTAAACGCCATGGACACATTTTGCGTTGACTCATTCTATGACTTCGGAAATGAAAGACGCGTTTTGCGTTACCGCAATATGTGGCTTTTGGAGCATGGACTATATATAAACCATGCCTTCAATACCATAGTTTGAGTTATCGCGAAGTGTGGTTTTAAACGCCATGGACACATTTTGCGTTGACTCAATCTGTGACTTAAGAAATGAAAGTCTGTGATGCAGTAGATGGGTTCCATTAAAACGCGCAGATTCTGCTCGTGACCACTCTACCGCAGAATGGTCTAGACTCCTGCGTAATCTAGGCTCCATCCCTATGAGTATCTGTTTTCGACAGTACCTTTTTAGCGCATTCGTTCCGCTCAAAATCAAGAGAAAACGGTATCTTCTTCAGGATTGAAGGCGAAATTTCATTTTTATTCTGTTATACTTGTAGTTAGGTAGGTAGGTAGGTAGGTGGGTGGGTGGGTGGGTGGGTAGGTAGGTAGGTAGGTAGGTAGGTAGGTAGGTAGGTAGGTAGGTAGGTTAAGGTAGCTGGGTAGGTAGGTAGGTAGGTAGGTAGGTAGGTAGGTAGGTAGGTAGGTAGGTAGGTAGGTGGGTTGGTGGGTAGGTAGGTAGGTAGCCTACAGAAACTAAGCTCTGCCAGCGCGATCAACTGTAGGATGCCTGATGAGCGGTGATGGGTGGGATAAGAATCTCCTTGAAATGGATTACTTAACAGGATTACATATATTGTTCAGTTTGCGTTGTTGCATTGCTAACCAAATCTTCTTGTTTTGAATACTACACTTCACCCTGTTATATCTCTCCGTGTCTCTCGCCACTGGCGCAAACTATGGTATCATCTTTGTACCAAGGTTTGCGTTATTGCAAAATGCGGCTTGAATTTAGGACACATTTTGCATCAATGCAAACTATGGCGAATATAGTGAGCACAACATAAGTTATCAAGAAATTTCAATCCATCATATATATTTCTTCTATAAATTTCGATTGCTTTCTAAGAAAAAACAATTTTAAAGCCTTGTTTTGCGATAACTCAATATGTGGCTGCGAAAATTGACCACATTTTGCATTATCGCAAAATGCGACTTGTGAAACAAACCCATATTTTGCGACTCAATTGACGCGAAATACGGTGCAGCCAAAGTTAACATATTTTGCGATAACGCAAACTGAGGTGCAAATAACACACCTCTACAAATCGCACAACTATGGGCATTCTAGTATTCATACAAGCCGACTGATTCATGGGAGTTACTGAGCGGGCAGGAAGGAGCTATCTTGTCCATTCTGATCAGTGCCCAACACGAAAAATAGCTTAACCCTGATTTATTTGTTTCAGGTTCTGTTTTATCCTTTCGTGCGTTCATAGCTGCGTAGGTCTTCTCGTGTATTAGTAGAACGTTTGTTGTTTGGTGTTCAGCAAAGAAGGCAATTTATTGGCATCGTTTTTTTTTGCGCGCGCGCGATTATGCACCTCGAATGCGTGTCGGGAAATATTAAGATATCTTCATATCATGCTTGCGCTATGTCGACAATAACGAAAGCGCATAGCGTGATACAAGTAAGAAAGTTTTGAAACTGAAGGAAGGACAGAAATCGAAACATGCACCTGATTTAATGGTTGTTTTTGTTCCTTTATCCCCTAGATCCGGCCGCACCTGTTTATGTTTCTAGTGATATGCCAACTGTTTGGCGTGGAGGTCTGTTCTCCGGTTCAGTTATGTATAAATCGTTCCGACTACTGCCCAGGCGAAGCAAAGATGCCTAGTATGGGTGGCACGACTTAACCAAGGCACAGACCATGCAATGAATGAATAGAATGTTTAAGTGGGGGGGGGGGGGGGGGGGAGGGATGGTGGGAGAAGGAGGTGGGGAGGAGGACGGGATATGTGGGTGATAAACGAGTATCCGCATCTTATTTAACTGACCTAATATAGTTTGTGGAAGGGGACAAGGGAAGGGTAAGCGCAAATTCTCAAGCACGAGCCAATGTTTGAAACCGCATTAGCTTTGCTGTAGTTCGGCCTGCGAATCCTTCAAAAAAAGAACACAAACAAGTTGAAACGTGCAGTACCTTGAGCACTAATAATAAAAGGGGCGCGCAGCTCACTAATGTACAGCTTCCTCCGGGATGCGCCTGCGGGAAATCTCGGAATTTTATTTAACGTAAAAAGTCCAAGACTTAGTAACTGTCATTCCCTGCAGGCGTGTCTAAAAGAGGGAATTGACATTCAAGTGGATCATTTATCCACTTACAATGTACTCATCAAGGTGTATTTTGTACATAGGTGGCCCTAATGACATACCACAAAATGTTGTTTTAAACCTTTTTTAATAGGAAGATATGGCTTATCACTACTTAAACATTATGCAAATCAAACATTTTCTGGCAGTAGTTTATGTTAACAAGAAATACTTGTTTTTACCTAATTAAAAAAGCACTTATCTAACGTTCAAAAGTATTTCAAAAAGGTATGCAATATAGAATGTAATTATTACCTAAATATGCTCTATTCATAACAAAAATAATTAATGTCCGTGAAGTACAAAGATTTAACTACACCAACAAAATCAAACACGTTACGACCTCGCTCTAGAAAAATGGACAGTAAAGCCCACTGAAACGACCTACATGTAAGGGTAAACAGTCACCTTGGTACAATGCACCATGATAAAAGGAGAACCAGCAGATAATTAAGTTAGACATCACATTGGGGAAGGCAAATTACCCAAATGCTGTACAGTAAGGATGAGGACACAAATCTATTAAACAGAGGACCAAATCTTATCCCAAGATCGATAAGTAGCACTCAATAGCTCAAAGGAGCTTACAAAGCTGTGCCCTCCTAATCACAATATAATAACAATGATATTAAAAAAGATGAAATAAACGAAATGATCCTCACAGCATGTAAGCAATTTTTAACCTGAAACAAAATTCAAGGCTAAAACAGGATTCACATGACCTCTGCGATACCAGTGTGTTGCTCTACCAACTGAGCATACATGCTGCAAGGATCATTACTTTTTATTCATTTCAAATCTATCATTACCGTGAGTGAATTAACCCTTGATAATAATGCAGGGATGCGTAATCATCCAATTACAGTCAAACGCCTCAAAGTTCGTTGCTCGCAGAATGGCAAACTGAAATTGTCGAAGGGATAGCGGCAGCATCATTTGACATCATTGACACAAATACCGATGACCAATACGCCACTTGCCTTGCAGCATGAAGGGCGGGACCCATGTTACTTTCTGCCTGGTAATCTTCAAGCTGTTGTGTCATGTTGGTCATCAAATTCATTAAATTACTTGATGCACCAGCACCAGATCTTCTTTGTGTTGCTTCCTGTATGTCTTGGTGCAATGCTACAAGAATTCTCTCCCCATCATTGATAATCTGTGTTGCAGAAGGAATGGGTCGTGACAACACATCGGCTATTTCTTCTTGACTTCTCATAGCTTCCAATGCCTTAGAAAGATCAGTTTCCTAAAAAATACACAATACATACATAAAATGATAAATAAATGCACAATGAATGAATGAACCAAAAAGACTTGGGAATGAGTTAGCTAGTGAGCGAGCAAGCAAATGATACAACCAATAATAAAACAGTTCTGAATAAAAAATCTAAATACATTTAAACCTATTGTTGTGGAGATCTCATATTTGAATGACATTAAATTTGGAAAAACATTTTAGAATAAATACTAGCGATAAGAGTTTTGCACAATGTTTGGATGTCACCAAGACAAAACTTTTCAGGGACAAAATTAAAATTCAACAACCTAGCCGGAAAATGCAATCCATCTGTGCAAAACTATCAAAACATTGTGCAAAACTCTTGCTGCTGACATGTCAGATTGCTGCAGAAATCACAAATTGGTCTTGATAAATTCTTCGAGACAGGGTGGCCCTACCCCCGGAAGGAAGATTTCAATAAGATAAGATAAGTTCAGATCAAAAAGAAATGCATTCTCAGCTGTTGTATTGAATACATTACCAAAATGAATTGACCAGAAAAGCCTGGAGAAAGCAGTACTAACAGGAACTAGGCAAAGTTAAGTCATATTTCTACCAACAAAGTACATATGTAATGCTTTGCTACACCTACCTGGTCATCATCATCCTCCCCACTGGAAATATCTTCCCATTCAGATCCCAACTCGGATCCCTATTGCAAAAAAGCCATAAATAAAAATAAGACCTACAGTGTAAACATTAAAAAACAAAACAGTCCCTAAAAAAATAGGTCCAAAATCAACATTCAGACCATGAACAGTACATGCAACATTCTTGCCACCAATATGTGATGTATTAGATGTTTCATGGTATATTCTGGGGGTATATTCTATATATTTGGTGTTAATACATGTGAGTGTATTATTATAATACAGTCGCATGAAAAATTTACACTGCAAGTGGATGTCAAACTTATAGAATAATGTGTTCAGTCATTTACTTTTTTGATTTCTTGTGAAAACATTGTGGATTTTCTGGGCTTTGTAAATCTAGATATTGCTTTGCTCTTTCATGCAAATCTTCGGGGGCTTTTATCTCCCTTCTGTTATTAAAGTATAATGGCTGAAAAGCGCAAAAGCCTTTAAATCAGGCTTGTAATTTTTCTTCATAACCAACTGTCACATAAGAAAATCCTCAGTCCTCTTTGCTGCCCAAAGGTCCAGTTAACAGTACATTGGTTTATGTACACGCTATTTTTTGGTTAAATCAGTTAAACTTTGCATAAATCAATGTTTCTACCCTCTCCAAACTATACAACAGCAGCTGTTGACTTTGTTGAATAAAAATTTACAATAACTGAGAGAAATATCATACACTCACTGGTTGAGAGCTACAGTTGAAGAGTATAGACAAAAAATAGAGTAGCCTGTGATGCAACAAAACTTGAAAAATTGACCTGACACAAAATGGGACATTTGACTCATGCCATAGCAGAACTGATCAACCCTCTAAATCAACAGTGAACTTTGGTGCTACTGATGTGACCCATGCACACTTTCTCATGGCCCACACTTTTATAGACGACAAAAAAGACCACATAAAATGTCTAAAACTTGGAAATGGAAATTGTAGAACATGGAAGAATATAACCAATTTATTGTTTTATGTACTATCTTGCTTAGCATAATAATACATCTAAAAATAACATTGCACACATTGCATAAAAATAACATTGGCAGATAGATTACACTTCTTGAAAAGACCTCACAAATTACAAGTACACTCTCCAAGATACTGTTTAAGTTCTGCTTTAATTTGTTTAAATCATAGCACCATAAGCAGTAGACATACGTAACAAATAAACCTCACCGTTTCATCATATTCAGACTCTCCAGAAGAATTCTAAAACAGAAACAACAAATGATTAGAAAACCACAAGTACAAACAAAATGTTATAAGGATTTGTATGAAAGTTTATAGCCAATTATTGGTTGAAATAATGATTTCGAACTAAAACTGATTGTACAGTTCAGTAAGGACTCTTAAACTTATCCATTTTAATCATGTGAAAACAACACAAAACTTGGGGGTAACTACTGAGTAGCAAGAAGTCTACTGAAAAGGTACGAGGCAAAAATAATAGGTACATGTAGTAATGTTAGACATTTTTCGGGAAAACAGGAAAGTATTGCAACCAGTGTTAATAACAGAGTTGTCTATGTAAACAGGGCTTGAAACTTAAAGTAGCCAACCAGCAAAAGGCTTGTTGTTTGTGTGATTTATTTGAGCGATGGAATAGTTCCAACGCTGTGGGATGCCATTTTTGATATTAAAACCAAGCAGTTACGGAACTCTCTAGGTTTTAATATTTCGGTTTTTATAGTTTATGTAAGCAACGGGTGAAGACTGCATCAACAACGATCCGAATGAACGGCCGAGTGAACAGCCCAGCATGTGCATAAGCTCATGAAGCTCTGAACAAACAGACCGAGCAGACGAAGGCAGAGAATGCAGAAAGTCATCCACACGACTGACTGACGAGAGAGTTTAATTGAGAAGTAACGAAGTCCACATTTATTTATGTTTGTATGAATAACAGACGTAATCTGCACCTACGGCAAACTAAATGAACGGAAGAATGAACAGCCAGACAAGTGCATAAGCACCTGAATGCCTGAGCAGACAAACCGGACAAACAAGAGAGCCGAAAATACAGAAAGTCATTTATGCAAATGACTAACAATGGTGTTTTAGTTAGTAGTAATCTGTTGACCCTATGATATTTTGTTTTGACATTTTAAATAAGGAATATAGTGAGCTCACTAATAAGTTTTTTTGAATCGAAGTAGATTGATAGAAAATATTTTTGCCTGCTCAGAAAGTCTGCCATTCTCATCAGGGGCACAGTGACAGACCTGTTAGAGAGATGATTTTTAGCGAGAAGCACGCGAGTAGTCAGGGTAAGCGCGCGCGGGAAGACGTTACATTGATCTTTGTCCGTACTGTAACGTATTTCTTACTAAAAGCCAAGTTAGGGTGAATCTCTCTATACATTTCTGGCATTTTAGTGAAAAAAAAATATTGCAAAATGAAATTGACTATCAGAGAACCAAATCAACAAGTACACCTTTTACAATATTATACATGTAATAAAGAAAACAGTGAAATGCTATTTAAATGAATTTTAGAACCTGTTTTGAACAAAACCCAAAAACAAGTTAGCTGTCTGTGTATACAATGTATTGCTTTTCCTATATGTAAATGTTTGCCCGGAAAATGTGCAGAAATAAAAAATGTTTGAAAAGACTGCGTATATTCATGTTCTGTGATTTTGGCTAGTGATATCAAAGCTGTCACAAGCCACTGAGCTAGATAGTAAAAACAGTCTTGAACCCTGAATAATGAGCAGGTCTCTCCCCCCAAAAAATAAGCATCCAAAATATTGTGCATGAAAATCTTTCGTATATTAATAAATCCCTGCCAAAAAGCAGAAATTTTTGACATAATTTTCGATGCCACTTTGCAGTGTATACATTCAGTTACAGATCACAGATGATGACACAAAAAAGTGGCACACGAGGCGATAGCCAAGTATGTCACCGATGTTCTTTACACACACTGCAGTGATCTATAACTGAACGGACCAATAGCAAAATGGAATTTCTTTGTTTTATACAATAACAAGGCCTGTGGGTAAAGCAATGCCCCTACTGGCGAGCTGAAGTTGTTTCATTTCACGATAGAGTTTTTAATAATCACGAAGCACTGTTAAAGCATATAAATACATAGAATGAAGTAAAATTAAAACGTGAACGACGAAAAAAGTAATTATATTTGAATGTTCAAATCTATAACCTTCAAGTTAAGCCTTAAACTGCCATTCACCGATTTCCTGTAGTGTCGCCAAACTAGTTGAGCATCAGAGAAACACTGACAACCTTCGACAATTTTTCAAACCAGTCACTGGCTACTTCAAGCTAGTTTGGCCCAGTTAAATGTCTCGAACGGTGAACAACATTTGGCAGAGTGTTCCTCACTGTAGATTCATCTGATTCATAAATAAGCTGAGCTTAAAGGTTAAAGGTAGTGATAGTATGATGAATATTATTCGCGCGGCTTCATAATTTCGGCGTGATGTGTTTGGTAGTATTAGGCGATTACATGGAAAAGAATATAACTCAGCTAATACTTACAACAGAATCATCGACAAGTATATTGCTAGTCGATGCACCTTCATTCAGTGCGGAAGAACCAGCGGAAGAAGTGGAACCTGAAAACGCACCCACGTTGTCCGCCATGTTGTTGCCCGACTCCAAAAAACACTTACTAGTAACCAGGTCTTTTCTATTCTGTAGGAAATGTGACGTCACTGTAGGAATCTGTAGTAACTATTGTAGGAATCCACCTCCATATATGGTGCCCGGAAAAATTTAATAATTTTGTTACGCTTTTCACGGTACGTCCGATAATTATTATTATTATTATTATTATTACAAGAGAAACCGGTAAAAACAATATATAATTATATATCCCACAGAAAACAGGTAAATGTGAAAATAGTTTAGTGTGTATCAATCAGATCAATCTGCAGCTTACTTTCATAAGCAAATGCCTACATTGCGCGGTTCCAGAAAATATCCATACCCACCCCAAGGATGGTCATTGGAAATTCTGAGGGGGATGGGGTCTCAATAACACAAATTTTTAAAAGAAAGTATGAAGCTAAACTGGAAATCCCAGGGGGTGGGAGGGTCCAAACCAAAGAACCATCCTTGGGGGAGGTATGGATATTTTTTGGAACCAGACCCTGTGGAACCAAGCCTGTACTGCCAAAAAACTTGACACATTAACTTAACCTGGAGTAAAATTTATCGTCTACATGTTTTTATTGAAACAATTTTTTTTTGTCATGAACCCCAGAATGGTTTTAAAACTTAAATGTAATTAAGTGTCAGTATTTACATGTAGCCTTATTGGGTTCTAGGATGTTCATATTATATAAATAGCTATAAATGTCACTCAAGTATATTCAGGTTTAAACTGGCAACATGTGGGAATCAATCATGTGACAATTTTATTACATTGACACAATGTGTATTTTTGAGTTCACTTTGACTGACAGGAATGCCCTTGCAAAGTCTTCAAGTCACCTGTAAATAGAAAAAACAAACAAACAAAAACTATTTATTTTGATGAACTTGCTATTTTCCACCATGCAGACTTGATATATTAAATTAAATGGCCTTTTTCAGTGTGTGAAAAAACTGGCTGCTTTTATGTTGGGCTAGTGGATCCAATAATTTTTTTCACTTGCTAGATAGCCAAATTACATTTATGGATTTCTTTTGCTGTAGTTGTTTCAAAAGAAACATGGGACTTTGGGTAAGCTTATAATGGTTTCACCTTGCCCAGTCTACCTGGGTCAGGCAAGGAAGAAATCAATTTTCTTTGCACCCCTCCTTTCATTAATCATTACAGAAAAATGTCAGATTATTTTAATAATGTTTAAAAATGTTTTGGACCCTAAAGCTGAATTTTTGTAATCTGTCCATTTCCAAACATTATGTCACAGAAATCTATGTTCGGTTTTCTTGTAGAGCAAGTTGCCAACAAAAACTAAGCTGGAGTTTGTTTAAGTCAAATTTACAGCTACCACTTGGCTAATTCCCATATGAGTTAAAAAAAAACTTGGGCCTTGACAAAGTGCGAGCCAACAAGTCATGAGAGCCATTCCACTATTATATAAATAGCACACTGGTTGGCCTAAAAAGCTCCCTGGTTAGCCTAAGCAGTACTCCACTTAGCCTGAGTATAGTTAGCTGAGGTGGCTTGAGGTTAAGCTAATGGTTGGACTTAGGTCTTTCTGGCTTCTATGACACTTTATGTGTAATGAAACATGCGAGCCATGCAAGCCATTCCAGTTAGCCTGCATATAGATTCCGGTTGGCCTACATCGTACTCCAGTTAGCCCTAAAAGCACTTTGGTTGCCAAACGGTACATCATGTTGCTTGCAGTTAGCTTTATATTGGAATTAGGGTTTTCTGGCTTGCTTAAGTTTAAGGCCTCATGAATTTTTACATTGCTACTTTAAAATGCTACTGAAGGTAATCCAACAACTGAAAATACAGGCCTTAAGAAAATGTCAAACAGATTTTTTATTAAGTAGACAAATGTCTGGTCAAAAAGCAGATCTTAAATGCCTCGGTAGAGAAGGAAGGGAATTGCTAGAATTGCCTGTCACATAACTATGTGTAAAACTAAGAGATCAACAACTACCTGAACTGGTTATAATCCATAGTTTAACAACAGTAATCCATAATGTCCTCAGTTCTGAATTCTGTAAATCCTGTCAAAACATTAGGCATTCTATTAGTCCCAAAAATTACCTGTAGACCACAAAATGCAAAAGGAATGTAAATCTATGTTTACCAATACAATAAAAAATCATGGGAAGAACAAATTCTAAGTTAAGAAATGGTCTCATTTATTAAACATGCCCAAAGAGGCATTCCAAAACGTGAGTAGCACTGTTTACTACCAGTAAACTACCACTGTTTACTACCAGGTTGACTGCAAGCAGTCTCTAGTGTAACATAATAAAAAAAAGAGATCACACTGAGCTGAAATGTTTCTTCCAATTTCAAAGGTATCCCTATTGGTCAATATTTTGAGGAACATTTCCTTGCGAAAAATAATGAAAGGATGCGATTCTTATTAATTTGAAGTACAGTAGCTTAAAATTCAGATGACAAACATAAATAACAGTTACATGCCTCGACGAAATGACTGCCATTTAATACTATCTCTTCGTTTTCACTATCTATTTTTACGACGAGCTCGGCTTTAATTCCAGCAAGTTGATAAACATGATAAACGTCGAAGACATAATTCAACCAGTCTAAAAAAAATTATTGTACAATGAGAAACGCTTACCTCAGGTCCCTGTAAGTTTCTGTTACCCGCGTTTTCGCATGTTTATACTCATTCCATATTCTTCTTTATCGGGCATACAAATGAAAGAGTTATACCCTACGTTTGGGGACTTGTTTTGATCGCGTCAAGAAGAAAAAATATCGACTAAACTGTCCTTTATAACTCAAAATCACTCCATTGGATTCCCCTTTCTTGTCGCCATCTGTCGCCATGTTGAAAATGCTCTTGTCATGAGCCCGCAATACACACCACGGGAAATCCGCTGGGGAGACCCTCAGCAGGGGGGAGGGAGAGGGGCAGCTATTTAACCTCTCCTCAGGCCCCACTCCTTTCGTCTGAAAGAAATTAAATCCATCCCAGCCAAAAGCATTTGAAATGAGAAGAAACTGACAACGCCATCATAAAGAGCATGCACTCCTACCTTTGGCAAAATTTTCTTTTATCCCTACCGCAAATGGTCGTTAAGTAGGAAGCCAACAAACTTTTCAATTGTATTTTTTACTGCCGTACATTTTTAGGAAAACGTAATCATGGCCATTTTTTGAAACCCTATTTAAAAAGCTACAACTTCGCTTAAAAAAATCCTAAGAGGGAGATCCTAGTAAAGTTTTCAAGCGAATTTAAAAATGCAGTCCCCTCTGGTCACGTGACCGATGACGTCATAACAATAAAAGTGATAAAAATGTAATTAACATGTTAATATCTACCAACATGTAATTTGTTGTTTCCTCACATTTAATGCAACGCCAGATACGCACTTGTACCCAGACTCCCACTTTTTGAAAATCGTACATAGCTCCCTTAATATTTATATTTTGTTCGGTACCCGGGCAGTCTGAAATGCCTCACACCGATGTGCTTCAAACTACAATGACTACTTTTTCAGTAACAAAATATCTTCATCACAGTGAGCAAAAACGAACTTGAGAGCAATGTCACGTGACTAATGACGTCATGGTCCTACGTCTTATACAAGAAGTTGTTATTGTTAAGAGTTATTTGTATACGACGTTGTACTCCTGCTGGCTTCAAACTGACCAAGTTATTTCGCATTGGCGATTTTTTAGCTGCAAAGGATTTTGGGAAGGTTTTTATTATAATTATATATTGTTTTTATAATTATTATTATATATATATATATTTTTTTTTACTGCACTGTAGCGAGCTAATCACTCTTTATTGGCATTGTAAAGTAGCGTGAAGATTTCGTAATGTATTTTTTTTTCTGTATTATTATTATTATTTTATTGTATTTCATTAATATTATTATTGTTTTACTTTCATTTATCTGTATTTGTATGTATTACTGTATTGTATTACTGTGTGTATTTGCAATAAAAAAAAACATCTTGGAGGCCGCCTTAAAGGTCTTGCCATTGTCTGAATTCATTTCACGAGGTAGTCCTCGACAAGCCATGAATCGGTGAAAGTTTTGAATATAGGCTTCAGCTGTCAAATCGGGAACAGTGTCTAAATGTACGGCTCTGGATACTGCGCAAGTGTAGATTGAAACATAAGTCTTGCACATTTCACCATTCTCCTTTATGTAGAGTTGGCTTGCTAAGTCCACACCTGTGAAGGTAAATGATTGGTCCTTTGTGACCCTGAAAGAAGGCAATGCAGGAGGGATAGGTGGACTGTAAGGTTTCCCTTGGAGACGATGACAGATTGTGCACCCATGCAAAATCTTCTTTACCACTTGTCTCCCATGAACAATCCAGAATCTTGATTGCAATTCTGTAAGTGTTTCTTTAACACCGTTGTGATGGACGCTTTCATGACAAGCTCCAACAATAAGTAATGTGAAATAGTGGCTTGCATCCAACAAGGCAGGGTGTTTCTCTGACTCTGATAATTCTGCATTTGCCAGCCTTCCACCACATCTGAAGATTCCACTTGGATACGGGAACACTCCACATTCTCCTTCCCAGTTCCTGAAGTTTGTATTTGATGTGAGCTTGGTTTGAATATCTCTTATCCATAGTTCTTCTGCCTTGAAGATATCTTCTTCCGGAATGTCTACTGGGACTAGAGCTTCCCTTCCCAAAGACTTCAGCTTTCTGATGAATCTTAGAACAAGGGCTGTGATTGTCAGCAATCTGTCCAAACGGCTGAATTTCTTGCAATCTATAACGAGACTCACTGCTACATTAGAAGATCCTGTAAGAAGCGACGAACAAGGCACCTGTGAAACTTGGTCACAATGTTTTCCCTTTGCTTCCTGTAGGGACTTGATCGGGGCTTGTTCATCCTGACAGATTCTTCATTGATCTGCTTTATCTCCTCATACGACTTCAGCCATTCCGGCCCTGAAATCCACATGCTTTCTGACAAGATTGCTCGTGATGTTCCACGTGATGCTATGTCGGCCAGGTAATCCTTACTTGAGCAGTGACTCCATGCATCTGGTGGTACGAGACTTCTAATCTCACATACCCTGTTCTGGACGAACTGTTTCCACTCACTTTTGCCTCCACGAATCCAATGCAGTGCAACTTCTGAATCGGACCAGCATCTCACATGAGAAATTGGGATAAACCCTTCCAAGACAGATCTGATATGGGAAATTAATCAGGCTAAAATCAGTGCTGAGAGCAACTCAAGCCGTGGGATTGTTTGCTCAACAAGTGGTGCAACTCTTGTCTTTGATGTCACAAACTTGAGGTATGTTTCTTCTGCTATTTCTATTCTTAAGTACACTACTGCTGCATACACATTGACTGATGCATCACAGAAGCCCTGTAGACTTGTTGACAACACCTGTCCTGTGACACCAAAGAAGAAGCATCAAGGCACCCTGATTGGCTCTGCCTTCTTTTAGACTCTTAAGCAGATTGTCCCAAATCCTTCTTGACGTTTCATCCAGTACCTCGTCCCACCCCATCTTCTTCTTACACAAACTTCGGCAAAACAGTTTCATTTTGACAGTCACTGGGATGACGAAACCCACAGGGTCATAAATCTTAGATGTGATCCGTGCTACATCGCGCTTTGTTGGTTTCAACTCTTCCAATGATGAATCTTCTACTGTGTCTGTCAGATCCAAGACCATTTTATCTTCCTCCTTGTTCCACTGCACGCCCAAGACCTTCTCTGTGGCTGGCAGGATACCTGGACTGTGTGTTGCACTCTTTGCATATGATTCATCTTCTTCCACAACAGTCTCAGAATTCTTCTTTCAAGTGGTGGTCTTAGTTCCCAGGTAACTATTTTCTAACAATCTCTCATTCTCCTCAATCTGGCAGATTAAACTCTTGGAATTGGAAACAAATTTTCTTGCATTAAATCCGCCTTTGGCGAGTCTTGATTTGGTTTTAATGTACAACTCATAAGCTGCATTGTCATCGCCGTCAACATAGAGGGATTCAAGAAGTTTCTGTACAAAGGCTGGATCTTCACTTCCATACTTCAAAATGTGATGCTTGAGTGTAGCATTCAGAAGAAATGGCCTAGAGGAGAGGTTAAATGCTACACGAGCGCTGGATCTTCACTAAAGGGGTCATCAAACCACAAGAATCGTAGGGCATCGCGATCATCTTCAGCTACGGAAATCATTAGAAAGGCTTTCTCTATGTCCCCTATGAGTGCAGTTTTGTGGCACCTGAATCTGAGGAGGACATCTGCAATGGTTTCTGACAGCGGTGGACCTGAATATAGACAGTCATTTAGTGAGGGGCCTCCACTCTGTTTAGCTGAAGCATCGTAAACCACTCTGACTTTAGTTGTTTGTTTATCCTGATGAATGACTGGGTGATGGGCCAGGTAATGCACTTCTCCTGCACCACCTTCTTCAACCCTTTCAACTATACCAGTGTTCAGTTGTTCCTGAATGACCGCATGATACTCCTTAAGCACTTCAGGGTCTCTTCTGAGTCTGGATAGCAGGGACATTAAACGACTCTTGCTGAGGTTGTAGTTGTCAGGTAGCATGGGGTGTGGCTCTTTCCAGGGAAGGTTGACCTCATACCTCTTGCCATCATAGTGTATCCGTTCTTGGAAGTGATCATAAACACTGCTCTCATTAGGAACTATCCCAAGACTTTCCAGCCTCCAGAACCTTTCAAGTTTGCTGTCCAGCAGGTCTGGATCAGGGTGATTTGTGACTTGGCATTTCAACACATGCGTACTTGTCAGATTAATGGTGGTGTTTGATGAAGGCACTTGATAATGGACTGGACCGGACAAGACCCAACCAAGCTTTGTGTGAATAGCTGTCGGTCCTGACTCCCCCGGATGACTCCACGAGTGACAAGATTCCAGTATTGGTCTGCGCCAACCAGTGGAGTGATGCCGGCCTTGGCACTTACTGCAACGGGATCGTGAACAACAATTTCTACTGAGATGATTTTTCCTGATACAAATGAAACAACGCCCACTGTTCCTCAGGATTTCCTTGCACTTTTGAATGTTAGTCACAATGGTACATTGAATGGATGGGTGATGCTGACCACAGTACACGCATGAAGGTTTCAGATTTCCCTCTGATCCAGCCATGAGTGTTGAAGTAGTGAGGGGTCGCTTGCACCCTGATTTCTTCACAGGCGGTGGTTTTTGATCTTCCTTTGCAGAAGAATCTCCAGAATGTGAGACTGACGAATAATCACAATGCTCCCGGTTTGCTAATTCTTTCTTAAGCTCTTTCAACACTGCCTCAAGATTCCAGTTTTCCTTAGAGACTTTATTACAGACGCTTAATCTGATTTCCTGTGGTATTTTGTGAAACATCAGGGGAAGAGTCCTCCGTATTCTTCTGCATTGCGACCCAGTGCACTCAATGCTCGTACGTTTGCTTCTACTTCATCGGAGAGACGCCTCACAGCCTGTAAATCACGTGCATTTTCCACAGAAGGGAGATTAACAAGCACATCCATATGAGCATTAATAATTTTCTGGGGATCTCCATACCTCTCCTTCAACAGTGTCACGGCTGCATCGTAATTAGCATTAGACAAGCTCAAACCATTGATTGTGGCCGCGGCAGGGCCCCAAAGTGACGCTCGCAGATAGGAGAACCTTTCGACCGGAGTGAGCGATTGATTTGAATGAGTTGCTGAATCAAAACTGTCCCAAAATGTTGACCATTCCTTAAATTTACCATCGAATGACGGTAGGTGCAATTTTGGAATTTTGGTAGTCTCACTTTCAAATTGCTGACTCCATGTGCCGGTACATTGACTTGTTGAGGAGGTGTTCCTTGCGTGGGTGGTGTATTAGAAAGTGCTTGCTCGTTTTCAATGTGCGAGACATCCTTAATGCGCGTGAAATTAATCCTTAATTGCCCTCGGGCCCATGCGATTACATATACAAAACAACAAGTAACTTACCACTACTGGCCACCCTTAGCCCCCTGCTCTCTCTCTCTAACTCTAAACAAAAGACAGAATAAAACACTTCAGTACAACGCCAGACAATGACTCAAGGGTCACTAGTTTTTTAAATTGTAAGGTATATTACCGTTAAAAATGTTCTCGCACAGTTTTTCGATTTTAAGCAAATTATGGATGTTTGAAATCTTGCGCGCTCTCGCGTGAAGCCAGACATGAAATCAGCATTTGAGTTTGAGTCGTGTTGCCACTCGAACATGAAGTATTCTTTGCGGAGGTAAATCACAGTTTCATGATTACAGCCTTGATGGGTTCTCATTGTTTTTAAAATCAGTTTGCATTTATACGCAGTTTATATGCTTAGTCCAAAATTTATACCCAGTCTGAAGTCCTCAGTTAGCGCAGTCTGTAGTCCAAAGTCTGTAACTTACACTGACTGCTACTAAACTGGTCAGCGGTTGTTAAAAACAACATGGCGGACAGTAGAAGATCGATTTTTACTGTTTAAATGAGCGTTCTTGAGCAGATCAATTCTCCTCAGATTATATCTGATTGCTAAGTGATTTCTTCTTTTACAATGGGTTAAATTCACTAGTGACTTAACAAAATTCTCCTCCATTGGTACTGAAATTGGGTCAGAACGAATACAATGACAACGTGGCCACATCTGCCGAGTAGTGCTTGCTTTACCCCTGGCCAACAAATGAAGGAGTGGAGAGTGGCCAAATATTTTTACATATTCTAAGAGCAGAAGGATGGAGCTTCCTGCTTATATGCAGTTTAACTTGTAAGTACGAGCCACTTTTGATATTCTTCTACATGAAATTGGCGAAAATTTTACCTTGTGAATAATGTCCAAAATATCCCAACTTTGAATCCTTGTTTCTTTCTTGATGACAACAGCTGTTCAGTGCGGTTCACTTAGTTTAAAAGACCAACGCTTATTGTTTATGAATATCGGATTTTTAAAGATTGTACAGAAATATATTTATTAGAGCGAAGTGTTCGACTTTACCACATTTCACAATCCAGCCAATGGCCGCCGAGGCTTTCAGGAGGTGTGAAAAGTTTGCATCCAGATTTCATTAAGAAAACATTTTTTCGCCAATCTAATTTCACATTTGTTACTTACTTATTATAAGAAATTAGTGGAGGGATTTTGAGCGAATTCTATTTCTTGAGCCAAATTGACTTTGTGGATCTTAGGGAGACGCCCTCTTAATTGCAATTTCACCCAACAAACATGTTTATTTGATCAGTTGACACTATCTCCGTAGCAACAGAAATCACATCTAAGACAACGTAGTAGACATAATGTATCAATAACAAGGAAACATTCAACACATATATTATGGCAAAATTTCATTACATCAGACGAAATTGACTCAAAACCATCTTCACATGCGTGTTCGAGAGGCTAGGATTTTCAAAATTACTTAAGGCTTTAGATTTACGCATGCTGTGAGCATGCGCTAATGACGCAATAAATTGTGCGCAGTAGGAATGACCTTACGGCCCTTTTTCGTGTGCTAGAGATTTCGTTGATATCATTCATATGGTGTACAGCTTGTGTTGGCTCAACAAAAGAATGCAGATATTTCGGTTTGGGTAAGACATTGATCATAATTAATCTTTTGTATTCAGTTAGTCATAATGATGTGCACTTACCTCGCAACCTCTTAAAAGGGAGTTGGCTTTCTCCTTCCCAAAAGCTTCCCGAAAGCGTTTGGCTTCTGCATCACTGAAATCCACCGTGATCCCGTCCAGGGAGTGGCCCCCTTCAAACTCAGGATGGATCTCTGTAACTGTCTTGAACACTTTATTGAATGCCGTGGCAAAGGCCTCACCTGACTGCTCTGTTAAGAGTACTCTTGAAACCGCCATCCCTGCAATCAAAATATTACATCTTGTAAAACCACTCATTCATCAAATTATGTGATAACTGCTTTCGCTTACTTGAGAGAAGAAATTTTTGTATCAATACTTGTACCTGTTTTCTCTTCAAAGCAATTAATTACTCGTGGTCATGCTAATTTGCATAAAAGATTGTATTGGTTAACTAACCCTTGCAAGTTGGATTTAAGTCTTCAGACTGATCAAATCACGTACACACAGTCTTTCCTTCCCTTGATGCCGTGATTGGAAATTAACATTTATATTACGTTGTTGGCTTCGTCTGTATCTTCGTGGGATACCAAGGGGCAGTGGGTGGGCGAGGTAAAGTTGAAATTTCGGGGGATAAATCGTCCAAGAAAAGAGAAGCAAAAGCAGGGAGCCCCTTGGGAAAGAGTCTTACCACGCCCGTTCCAAACAGTTTTCTGAATAATTTCTCCTGATTGGGGAGAAAAATCCTTTGTATTACCTAAAGGGATCTTTTTTGCCGAATCAGGAGGTAGCATTCACAGAGCTGTTTAGGGAAACTCCTTGTTGTCAGTAAATGTTACATCAACATTCAAGAAGTCTGCTTTTGCTAGCATTGACATCATAAAAGGATTCATTAAAAATGCAAAGTTCAACTCGCCAGTTAAAAGGTAGGGGCATCTGTCCATTTGATATGGTGTGCTTAGTTGATTGATCTTATTAAGGATCGTTTCATCGCGCTGCAAGTGTTGCCCTAAGGATGGAAAACGTTTTGTCTATGAGTAACATTCATTAAAGTACTTAAATTTCTGGCCCAATACCCGGTCCACACAAGAGTAACATAGCCATGATTCAAAATCAAAGCAACGAGAATGACAAGTTTGTGAGACATCCTTTTACACTTGATCGATTGATACTTATAAGAGTGTATTTGATTAACTGACGTGCATTTAAATGGTTACTAAGAACTTTATATTAGTCGTTTAAGGTATTCATAATGAAATAGTTAAAAAAAGTTTGCCAACCATGACGTAGTGCCGAATCCACCCTTCATTGAATCTGTTCCCTGAAGTTTAAGATAAGATTGATGGCACCGTGGATATTGTTGTTCTCATTCTGTGCCTTATTACAAATCACTCGGACCTTATCGATGTTCGTGGCGGTGTGAACGTTGCACCGGTTTACTTTTTGTCTTGTTGAAACAACATAACTGCAACCCTCCACTGGGCAGTACTTGACACCCTGACAAAGGCTTCTATGGATGCACACTGCCATTTTCTCTCCATCTATGTCAATGGTCTTCGTTGCCAGTGTTGAATGGGAGATGGAGAGCTGGTTGTCAGTGTACACAAAGTGAAGATCCTTCGCTGCAGCCAGCCTAAATGCCTTGTAGCTAACACAGTGATACATCACTCCTTCTTCCGTATTAAACCCTGGAAATCGATATTGCTCTTCTGATAATGTTCTCCAGGTGCTCTTTTCCTGGAGGAGCTCCTTCATCCTTGGTAGGAACTGCTTTGGTCGAGGTGTAATCTCTCTTTTGTTTCCTTTGTCTGCGCTTTCCCTGTTGGTTTTGATTTTTATGGCCAACGCATCACTTGCAATGGGTACGGGACAGGGTGATGTAAGAAAATGCTCACCCGACTCACTTAACTTAAGGACACGGCACATTCTGGTGTGACGGGTGAAATGGTACTCCAGAAACAAAATGGTAAGAACTCCTCTGCTGATTGCCACTCTAGCAATGCACATCCATTTGACACGGGTCATGGTGATTTGACCCATATGCGAACCAGAGCCAAAGGATTCAGACTGCGATTTCTTGTCCACATACTTTTCAGAGCGCACCCAAGCAGCTGCCGTTCCCATTCACCATGAAACAACCCCTGTTAAATTTCACACGTGTTAGTTGTTAGGACAGAAACAAAATTGTGGAGCCGTGATAAAGGTGCTTTAAAGGCCACAAAAGTTACCAAAAAGACCTCAAGCATGGTAACCCTATTAACACAGTTAAGAAGAAAATATTGGAATTTTAGCCCTCAAGCTGTCCCCGTCAGTGAAAAGCATTTTGGAGTTCTAGATATTTTGTTACAGCGGATTCAGGTTGAGCGTTTAAAGGGGCAGTATGACGAGAGGTCTTCTAGGTTTTTGTGTAAACTACGCTAAATTATAAAGGTCCATTCACTGATCAACAAAAAGGCATAAATTCACCCTCCAAGATGTCAACAAACCATAATCAATGGTCTCTTTTAGAGATTTTCCACCAAGTGACACTTTTTAAGTTGTAGTTTTTTAAATAGTGTTTTTAAAAATGGCCATGATTACTTTTTCCTAAAAATTTGCGGCAGTGAAAAATAATATTGGAAAGTTTGTTGGCTTCCTACTCAGTGACCATTTGCGGTAGAAATAAAAGAAAATTTTGCCATTTTAATTGCTTTTGGCGAGGATGGATTTTATTTCTTTCAGACGAAAGGAGTGGAGCCTGTGGAGAAGTTTAGCAGCAGTCCCTCCCCCTCCTCGCTGCTGGGGGATTCCTAGTGGTCCGTATTGCGGGCTCACTGCAAGAACATGTTCAAAATGGCGATGTTTGCAACGAGAAACAGGATTTTGAGTTATATAGGTTAGTTTTGCAGATGTTCTTCCTTCTTGACGCGATCACAACGAGTTTCCAAACACAGGGTATTCTTCTTCTATTCGGTTCCAAGGTTCAAGGTCGTTTCGCTACAAGTTGTTCGTTACAACTCGAAGTCAATTCGCTGCAAACTTCAAGTCGTTTCGATACAACTCGAAGTCAATTCGCTGCAAACTTCAGAAACCCAAAAGTCGATTCGATACACAGCTCAATTTGATCCGCTACAGAATTTGAACACGAGAATTTTTCAAGAACATTCGTGCATTCGACTCGAACGATGGAATTACGGTATATTACCCAGTTTCCCCGCGCGATGATAACAACAAACTTTATAGTTTTACATAATCGCTGATCGTGACAAAAATAACTAGAACAGACAGTATTTACTTCCAACTGCAAGTTTAATAGTAACCAAAGACTATTTGTACAACACGCCTTTATATTAATTATTTTCTTACTCGAAAACGGCGCACAAACTGTTGGACCATACCTAAAGTATTTACAAAAGACTAACGCCGGTCGCAATAACACTAAAAATAGCTACTTGAATTTGATTCATGAGCGAATAAAAATCTTAGCATCTTACTTACTTATAAAAGCACCTTAGTCATTTTGATCCTACTCTAAAACGACACAAAAACTTTATATTGGACCAAATCTTAAGTATTTACAAAAGACTAACGCGGGTCTCTATAATACTAAAAACTGTAGTTCATGGTAATGTGCTGCAATGTTAACTAAATTGAAAATCCTATTAATAGCTACTTAAATTGGATTCACAAGCGAATAAAAATCTAAGGAAAAGGACTGATCTTCGAATTTAAAACGTGTTAAAATCATTTCCTAGTCTTCCTATAAGAAGCGTTTAAGACGCTGCTGGTCAGTTGAGATAAGAACATGCTTTCAGAAGTTCTCTGGCACTGCGCTCACCATTCTGGTACCCATCCCATAGGCTGAAAATCTTTGAAGTTTACGGAACTTTTTCTTTTGGATTCGGCGCAGCTTCTTTTTGGACACGAGCCTGATCTGAAGGGCTGTCCTGCGGGCCTCGCAGTGTAGAAGACTGATCAGCAAATAGAGGGGAAGCTGTGACTTGCCAGATGCGTGGCGATTCAGTCCGAGATGCCATCCTTCGATGTCATTATTAGTGCGAATGGCTTTCATGAAGACGCTCCACGACGCTGGCGGCCATGTGTTGCTGGTGATCCAGGTGCTTCTGACGTATTCCATAAATTGTCGAAGCTTTGGAGTTGATGCGGTTGTCTCTAGATGTGTGTGCATTTCTGGAATCTCTGTCGCCGGAAGAAATGGCAGGGCCATGGTTTTTCTGATGAATGTGTAGGTACCCCTGTCATTCATGTAGTCTGACTGTAGTCCTAATTCTTGGACCTGATAAAAAAAAGAAAATGATCAATACTGGACTTAAGTTTATTCTCTATCTTTGTGTTTTACATTGCTTGTTGTTTTTTTTTCTTTTTCTGTCAACTGCTTTCTTTTGGTGGGAAACCGATGATGTAAAATGTCCTTGCAGATATAAGTTCAAATTTTTCCTTATTTTGATTGATACTTAGATTGATACTTACCTTTATCCACAGAGCCTGTGTCCAGTGGAACACGCACTCCTGAAGTTCCACATTGGGCAGCACTTCTCTTAACACACACCAGATCGCCTTCGATAGTTACTTTTCTTAGGGCAGGTTCGGCCCGTAGCAAATCAAGGACAGCGTTTAGTACCTTCGAAAAAAAATAGCAATAAGTTTTCGCATCTGTGATGAAGATTGAACAAGTTGTCCCGTCATCAAACTTTTAATTATAGCCCGAGAGAAGATAGATCCCCTTACTTTCACTTATAATAATTACTCAAATAAAGTTTTATTACCCCTACATTAGAGCAGTCTTCACCTACCTTACGATAGTCCTTTTTCTTTTTCCCTGACATCAGCACAAAGACCAGAGGGACTTGCTTGGCGTGGTCATCTTTCCTGACAAAGGCGTTTATCATTAGGAGCTGTGTAAACGGATGGCAGACCAGCTTGAAGGTGCCGTTGATGTACCACGTTTTGGCCTTACTTTAGGCATTGGGCAGATGGTTCTCCTCGAGGCTGAAATCAAGATCAGTCGGCTCTTTTGGTCTTAGGCTTTGGCGGAGTCGGTTTGCCTGTCGGGCGATGAATTCAGGTCTAGGCAGGGCTGGACAAGGCACGTCGGATAGTTTTTCAAGAAGCACCTAAAAAGATAAACAGGATAAAGAAAGAACATACCGATTACATTTACATTTACCAATTGTGTATGAAGTTGCAATCTATCCCCTTGCTCCCCCGCTCTATTCACGTAATTTGGTCTTGTTAGTTCAAAACTGAGAGTTTCAAATGAAAATTCAGTCCGCGCACTCTCAACTTCTATGAGGTGAAATCTCGAGCTCATAATCTAATTGTTAAGTAGCATTAATTACCTCGTCGACAATGGCCGGGGCTGGTATAAAGATATCTTCTACTGCCATGGCTTTAACCTGGGCTGTGATCTTGGCTGCCGTCGAAGCCCCTACTTGCGCTTGGAGATTGTGAAGGTTTCTGCCCGGTTCAAAGTCGCCACGGCCGCGCTGTCTCACGGTGGCTCGGCATGGGTTCATCTTGGGATGCACGGTACACTGCCAGTCTGTCACCTCTCCTCCCTCGCTGCCTCTGCATATTGTAAGTGAAACCTTGTCTGTCTATCAGTTTGGGCCGACCTCTCTTCAAACACTGCTCTACTATCTCATAGGTAACGGCGAAGGTTGAAGAATGCTCGGCTGGATTTGGTTCCATAAGGGAGGGCTCATCGGATTCTGGTTCTGGCTCTTCGATTCGAGTGCTTTCGGCGCCCGGGTCGAGGGTGGAGTTCTGGAAGGATGCTGCGTCCACATTGGCTGGGTTAGGTTCGAGAAGGGAGGGCTCATCGGATTCTCGCTCTTCTATTCGAGTGCTCTCGGCGCCCGGGTTGAGGGTGGAGTTCTGGAAGGAGGCTGCGTCAACATCAGAACAGATAGGGCAATGCCAGTCGATGTCACCGCCATCATGAACTGCTGCTCGGTAAACAGACTGGGATATTCCTATTAAAGAAGAACAAACTCTTAGGTCCAAATGTCCAATAAAAAAGTAAGTGTCAACCTCAAAAATCAAGAATAAAAGTAGCATATATATATATAACTTACCTGTGTTGCATGTTCGATGATTCCAGTGAAAACAGCCGTCACATTGAATGGCCTGCTGCCTTGGCCTAACAGGTTCTTTGCAAACAATGCAATTAACAATTTGCGCAGACGCCATCGTAATCGTAGAGCAATTTGAAATTAACTATCGTAGAGCAATTTGAAATGAACTGTTGATAACTACCGTACTGTAGTCGCGAAGATCGGGATTTATGGATCGAATGATAAATCTTTGGTTCTTGTTTCTTTTATACAGGCAAGAGGATCAGAATCTCATGTTTGTGAGTTTAAAGCACTTCGATTGGTTTAACATTAACAATAGAGTTAATTAAGGAAGTTTATTTTTAAAAAACAACTAATTTTGTCACCTATTGATATGATAATTTGACTCATTCAACAAGCGTGCCCACCCACGTGCAAAAATTATTAGACGTCACTATTCGTTGGGTTTTTGGTATCTTTGTGTTTTCGTATATTCGATTGAGCCGTGATTGTAGTCTACAAGTAACCTTACAAGTGTATGTATGAAAATGAAATTGAATAAACGTAGTAATTTACTTAGGAAGTGAACACAATTACTATTAAGTCTCATTTGCATGCTCCGACTGCAGAGGAGGCTTGGGTATGTTTACAAGAGGTACTGAAGTTTGTCTTCGAGAAAACCATTGGCATTTATTGATCATTACAGTGTGTGGCCCTTGGTCCGCGAGTAAAAGTTATAATCTTAAATATCTTACCTGAATTAAAGCCTGATGGGCTGAAATTTTCCCTGAAGATAGATTTAATGTCTCTCGCTATAATTGCAAAGTGACAACTCCTTAACTTAAACATTTTTCGTGTAATTAAAAAAACAGTGACCATGCTCGCGGGTCCTTGGTCCGCAAATGTGGTCCTTCATCCGCGAATCATGTAAACAGCCTGAAAATTACTGTAAATCTCGGCACCATTCAAGGGCGATTGTAAGGACTGGCTTCGATTTTGGAACCACTTTGTTGTGGAAGTGGATAACTCGAAGATTTCTGAGATAAGTAAATTCAATTATTTGCCAGAATTAGTTAAAGGGGAACCTAAAGAGCATATTCTGGGCCTGCCACACACCCCTGAAGGCTATAATGAAGCCAAGAAAATTCTTGAACTAACTTTTGGAAAGAACATTAAGGTCCACAAGGCCTTGATAAAGGATTTAGAGAGATACATGAGATACATGACACAGTTGTCCAAAACAGTTTGAACCTTAGCGACAATGAAGAAACTGGATAAACTGGGTCCTGTTAGAGAGGTTATGGCCCAAAAAGATGATAACTGGGAAGAATGGGGACTCGAAGAGTTAGTGGATAATCTAAGGAAGTACACAGACCGCAACCCATTACCCTTAGTGGAATCAAACCCACCCCCAACAAGTGATTCAGGGAACCAAGATGGCTGCCCAAAAGGGAAGGACAAACTGCTCATGTCCGGAGGAAACTCACGACAACAACAAGGGCCTCCACCCTGTGTCTACTGTGGCCTAAAAAATCACTGCAGCAGTGAGTGCACCAAAATCTTAGACATTGCAAGCAGAAGAGAGTATTTAACAAGAAACAAATTGTGGTCTGGACATGTGGCTTCCAAATGTAAATCACGAGGGTGTGGGAAGTGTAATGGGAGGCACCATACCTCTGTATGTAATAAGATGAAGAGCACTCTTTCACCCCAACCCAATCCTGGGTCCTCAGGCAGGTTGGAGAGATTTTATGGTGTTGTGGATACCCAAACTACTTTGCATGCAACTGTCATTGCTAAGATTAATGGAGTACAGGCTCGGATCATGTTGGATAGTGGAGCTGGAGACTCGTACATTAGCTCAAATTTACTCACTGAACTGAACTTGAAACCATACAAAACTGAAAGAAGGATCATTGAGCAAATGTATGGAACAGTCAACAGAGAGGTTGAGATCTATAAGGTTAATGTGGAGTCAAATGAAGGTTTTGGAATTGAGCTACATTGTATAAATGCAGAAAAACCAGTTCTTACTCACCTTCCTAACCCAAGAATTGCAGAATTGAAGAAAGCCAATCACCAAATAAAGAGACTGAACTTTAGTGAATAAGCGGTGACAGACCCTAACCTTCCAGTACATGTGATCCTGGGGGCTGCAGATATACAGCGAATTAAAACAACCGAGCCTGCTATTCTGGGTAAAAATCCAAACACTGATCCAGGAGCGGAGTTCACTATGCTGGGTTGGACAATCACAGGAAAGTCAATGTTGTCAGGAACTGAGACTGAGAAGGGTTTCTTTTTAAAGTCAGGCCAAGATGAATTCAAACAGATGTGTTCACAGGAGGTCCTAGGGCTAACGGATGAACCTGATGTGCAAGGTTTGTTCCATGAAGATTTCAAAAATCAGTTGCAGCGCTTGGACAATGGAACATATTTAACTCGGTTACAGTGGAAGTCGCATCAGCCGGCCCCTTTACCAGGAAACAAAGGACTGACCTTAAAAAGGTTGCAAAGCACTACCTGAAAGCTGGAAAGGATGGAGAAACTTAACGAGTATCACACTGTCATGGAACAACAACTGGAGGAAGGAATCTTGGAGCTTGTACCGTAAGTGCCCACCAGGGAGGTGATTCACGACATCCCACATCAAGCAGTGATAAGAGAAGAAGCAGAGTCTACCAAGATGAGAATAGTGTATGACTGCTCCGCAAAACAAAACCCTCAGGCACCATCATTGAACAACTGTCTGGAGGTTGGCCCACCCTTACAACCAGCAATCTTTGACATCCTGCTCAAAAACAGATTGAAACCTTTCTGCATCACCGGGGACATAAAGAAAACCTTTCTTCAAATCAAAATCAGTCCAGTGCATAGAGATGCACTTCGCCTATTCTGGTAAGACAATTTGAAAGAAAGGAACATTGTCCAATACTGCTTTACAAGAATAATTTTTGGGTCAGGTCCAAGTCCATACATCCTGGGTGCTACACTTGAGAAACACATTGGTCAATATGAAGAGAAGTACCCTAACACTGTAAATGAGTTGCTTCAAAATACCTATGTGGATGATGTGCAATCTGGTGGTGATGGCAAGGAGGAGTTACTGAAAGTCAAGGAGGAAGCAACACAGATCATGAATGAGGGTGGATTCCAGCTACACAAGTGGCATGGTAACATTCCAGGAATTGAAAAACTGAGTATGAGTGAAGTAGAAGAACCTCAGGAGAATTCAACATATGCAAAGTTGACTGTTGGAACTCAGCCACATGAATCAAAGATCTTAGGAGTCCCATGGAACAAGGAAGAAGACACATTTTCTATTAACTTTGCAAAGACCTTAAAGGGTTTTGAGGAGGGCCCATTGACAAAGAGAAAGATGTTGTCTGCCATCAAAAGTATCTTTGACTTGCTTGGAATTGCAGCACCTGTTGTTATTGTTGGAAAGATACTGTACAGTGAAGTTTGCTTGAGAAGAAGGTAAAGTTCCCTATAACTTATCACAAAGATTTATGTACATATTTTTTTTCAGTAAAAGCTATTATAGTTAGTTACCTGTAAACACTAACTTAAATTTTGGAAAACAAAGTTTTTTTCTAAAGAGTCTTCAGAAGTCTTCTTAATCGAATGTAACCCACTATGGCAATGAAACGGAATTGATCATCAAAGTCTTACCCACAATTTTAGTGTTTTAATATAATGAGCATCATTTCCTTTAACTTTGACATATGATTGATCTTTTTCTTGTACTTGTCGACAGGTATTTCTTCATTCAACACTTTTTTCCGAGTTTGCCTTTTGGGCGAGGGTCGAGGGTCGAGGGAACTACGTCGAGGGTCGAGGGTAACTAGTCGAGGGTCGAGGGTAACAAGTCGAGGGTCAAAAAATCTCAAAATCTGAACAAAAAAATAAAAATAAAAAATAATTAAAAATAATAAATAGGTAAATGGGTAAAAAATAAATGGGTAAATAAAAAAGATAAATAAAGAAATAAAATTGCTGAAAAAAAAAATAATACAAAAATCTCAAAAAATATATATATTCAATCGAATCATAAAACCGACAACAGTCCTGCAAGCCCTGCACAAAGGGCCTCTTTTTACCACCCACAGACTATAAGCTTTCGAAAGCCATCCCCACCCCACCCCGTTCTTCCGAACACACACGGCTCGTTGTGGTTTATTGAGCACATTGCGTGTTCGAGACTTTCATCTGTTTTCATCTGATCTGCACTAACTTCGCAGAAGAATTGCAGGTGAGAATAAATGTAAGTACACATCTTAAGTATCTTTTACTTATAAAATCGCTCTGAGGTTATACTTTAAATAGGCTTGTGGTGTTTTGTTTACTATCCACGGACGGCAATCATGTATTGGGAAAATCTTTTATCAGTACTCTTGTTTCGCAAGACCTGTTTAGCTTTAAAAGGTTAACGACCGATTCTAAAATTACTTTATACGTCCATTCATCGAGAGAGACCAAAATAAAGAACAAATTTCGATTTTATTCAGATTTATATTTTTCTCCATGAATGGACCCGGCCGGGGGGCAGGTGAATGAAGTGAACAGAGCAGCTGTGGTCAGAACATTAAAACATATTGTTGCTGGGCACAAGGCGTTATTTTTCCTCTAGAAGGTCCTAGAATGTCCCTCAAAGGCCTTAAATGTTGCAGCGATCTGGAAAGTTTTTAAAATAGTTTGTAATTGATATTCATGGTACTGAGAATTATAAACGGATCACAACATGCAGCGCATAGCTAAGTTTAATTATAAGCTACAAAATAAATGGGGATACATAAAGGTTTGTGGAGGTAAAAACATAAACGCTGAACTGTGGGTAAAACGACTGAAAGCTTCTTTCAGATTTTTCAGTGAAGTGTCCAACGGAAAGAGATATTAAGAGTGAAATTTTTCCATATCAGCGCACGTGCCAGGGAACTTCCGTGCCAGGAAGTCTCCCAGACATAAAGGCGATAACAAGCAGCAAGGACACCAAGATAAAAAGATATTTGATTTTATCGATTTGCTTTTCAGTTAGGATATGGAGATAAGACAAATAAGTTAGGTAGCTCATGCATTAACTTGTCACGTCCAGATTTTAATTTCCAAAGATTGAAAGTTTCCTTCGGGTAAAGTTAAAAACGATATATATGTTATTACAGCAATAATGGCAAGTTAGAAACGGTCATGTGGTGTTTTTAATGATAAACTCTATTTTGTTTCTTTGGGAAAAAGGGAGATGGCAATGACAGGCTAGGCTTTATATGTAGTGTCGATATCGGCGGACGAGAAGTTCCTGACTCGTGGGATGGCGCATTGGAGTTTCTGCATAACGACTGTGCAAATCACAGGATGAACGTTTATATTTTGATGCCTTTTGTTAAACATTAAATGTAACCAAAAGGACTAATTTATCTTTAATTATCTTTAACTGTTACATTAAATTTCCAAAAGATGACATGTATCTTTAATTTATCTTTAAATCACCTTTTGGCTAAATTAAAGACTGCTGACTTTTAAGTAACCTTTTGGTGGCGTTTAATTTATCACAAAATGAGCTCTTAAATTTTAGTGAATTTAATTTCATATTAAATCATCATTAATGTTTGAACACCTTTTTTTTATCTTTAGTTAAGACTTCAAAGTTTGTAAAGGTAACTCAGGACTTAAGTTTCCCTTTTCTGTCTTTTGTGACAAGGATTAAAAGCTAAACAAAAGCTCCACGTGATATTTAATGATTAACAACTTTAAGTTACCTTTAGTTTATCTTTAGGTTCAAGACACCATGTGCAACTTTTGTAGCTTTACAAAACTATCGTCTCCGATATCTGTATAGCTCCTTCTTGATCTCCGTGTTCATTCTTCGTTCGTAAAAGGCGCTTTTCGCGTATCGCTGAATCATCTAAATCTTCAGTTACTCTAGATCATTTTATCGATCTAACGTAATTTTCAGTCTCCATGGAATGCGAAGAAAGTAAAGGATACGTTTATTGCCACCACTGCGATAATGTGGTATCACGTTCAACATTTAAAAGGCACGAAAGAAAGAGAGATTCATCGCAGTACATCAAAGACAAGCTGCCTGAATCATCAGCAAATAATACATTTGGTAAGCATGAAATGACCATATCATTATTCTTTGTTTGGTGTACGTATTAAATTTGTTGCGTGTTGTAGTCACTTGAATAAGCGGCCTTTGTCTTTTTCAGTATCTGCCTCTCGGTCAGAAGAACCTTGTGATGTCCAGGAATCTGAGGAATTGCCTCGCAGTGAAGCAGCCGCCACAAATTCGACATCCCTTGACAATGAAGGTGAGTATAAGCTTTCTAATTTCAGTGCTGCTAAAGAAATTCTGAACAAATTGTTGACATTGTTTGCAAACCCGTTTTACAAAAGTGGCATTGTTCTCCTTGACGAAAACCGGAAATAACAAATGATTTGCATTTCTTTCAGAAATTGTCCTCGATGAAACTTCCGTAGCCAACAATATTGAACAAAACACTCAAGATAATGAAGAGGTGAGGCGTTTGATCTGCTAAGTCGTTCTAGAAAAAGAGTTCCCGCCATAGGTCAGGAGTGAAATGCAATTTGATTATCTCTGAAACCCTTTGCTTTATAATTCCCGGGTTGAGTTACACTTGTGATAAAAATTATACAATGCGAAAAATACTGAACACTTAATTTCATTGTTTCAGTCTGCAACTGTATAAGCTGACGGATGTGGATGTTTCAGCGCAACGCGCCTTAGTTTAAGTGAACAAAAATTTTTTTTGACAAGTCGACCAAAGAGCTAGACTTTCTTTGACTGGTAACACCGCCTCCTCACAACGAAACTGTTGATCGCATTTGTAAACAAAAGTTGTTGTATTTATAACACCATACAGAGCTAACCAACTTGTAAAAAAACGTTTGTTGGGTGGCATTTTGGGAGATGTAAAATCACGTATAGCTGTTGTGTGCTGATATCTTACCCGGGTAGGGATGTGCCGCTGGGACTCTGATACCCTTGCCCTATACTATATGTTCAGCTGCATTTTGCCACCCTATTCTAGACTACATGCGAAAAATTCCTACCCTATTCCAGACTTGCCACTCTCCAGGACTCTTTATTCCGTTGTAGTCACGCTGACCAAAAATTCTCCGATTTCTATACACTATCCTAGACTAAACTGCTCAAAAACCTTACCCTTCACAGCGGCACATACCTATATACCTTATATATGGGAGTGCCCCCCGGGTATCTTACCCTGCCCTATTAGCACACTAAGACGTTTAAGGCTCTTGTAAAAGCCTTATCTTTTAAACTAGGTTATCCTTGTTTGACAAAGATTAAACACGATTTTCCGTCAGACGTTTTGGAATCACTGTATGTTTCTTTCTTTTTTAACAGTCAAATGATGATTTCCCGAGAAACGAAATTCATTCTGAAGGCGACACTGACAGTGATAACTGTAGTACGGGAGCAAATGTTGAAAGTAGTAATGAAAGATCATCTTGTTCTGACTCAGAGGCCGAAGAAGTCTGGAGTAATGTGTTGCCCGAAATGCTGTCCAGAGATATTGAAAATGCCCCACCGTTGCCTGAGGCGCAGCACCGTAAAACGGCCCTTCAAAAAGTAAATTCGCTGGTGTTTTGGTTCCTTTATTTTCTTCTAGTCTGGCAGGCAACATGCCATTTGAGTGATAATGGGCTGCTCTGGCTTCTGAAATTTTTGATCTCATGGTTAAAAGTTCTTGGGGTTGAAATTTCCAGTGAAGTCTTCGAGAACTTACTGTTATGCTTCCCTGGATCGTTGTACCTCGTGAGACAATTTCTAAACTTGGACAGGGACGATTTTAACAAGTTTGTTGTGTGCCCCAAATGCACAAAACTTTACAAATACGATGCCTGCCTTGAAGTTGTTAACAACCGCCAAGTACCAAAAAGGTGTACTAACACTTATTACTGTAGAAGAAAGAAGATGGTTTGCAACGCCTCCATGGTAACAAGAGTAACTCTTCAGAACGGAAAGACGTGCTTCTACCCTATCAAGTACTACTGTGCTAGAAGCATCATCGAAGAGTTAGAGAAGTTTCTTCTTCGAAAAGATTTTGCTTCGAATTGCGAGTTATGGAGGAACAGGCAAATGACAGATGGTTTACTTGCTGATGTATATGACGGAAACTTGTGGAAGGAATTTCAAACTGTCAATGGGACGCCGTTTCTCCAAAAACCACGAAATTATGCATTCATGTTGAACTTTGATTTTTTTCAACCCATGAAGCACCGCAAGGATTATTCAGTAGGGGTCTTTTATCTGGCCGTTCTAAATTTACCAAGAGCCGAAAGGTTCAAGTGGGAAAATATCATTGTCCTTGAAATTGTTCCCTCCATAGATAGAGAACCCAAAGACTTGAACCAATTTTTAGAGCCTGCAGTAGATGAACTAAAGGCCTTGTGGAAAGGAGTACGTATGAAGTCTTGTCTCAGTAGATTTGCACTGACCTTCCGTGCGGCAGTTATTAGTATTTCTTCCGATGTTCCTGCCACAAGAAAAATATGTGGACTAAAGAGCCATTCGGCAGTGCTTGGTTGCTCTAGATGCTTGAAGAAGTTTCCCGGTAACTTTGGGGAAAAACGAGATTACTCTGGATTTGATAGAAGCACTTGGATTTCCCGTACCAGTGAAGAACATCGGCGTCAAGCTTTCAAAATGTCCAAGAGCAAAACAAAGGCAGAGCGAAATTTAATTGGTCAGAAAAGTGGCATTAGTCACTATAGTGTCTTGCTAGAGCTCGAGTACTTTGACGTTATAAGATTCTGCACTGTTGATCCGATGCACAACCTCTTTTTAGGTACGTCAAAGAAAATGTTCCAGCTATGGACGGATTTGAAATTATTTTCCAAGAGCCAACTCAATGAAATTGAAGAAAGAATAAAATCTATGGAAGTTCCCAGCGATATTGGCAGACTCCCTATGAGGATATCGAGCAACTGTGGCTCATATACAGCGGAACAATGGAAAAATTGGACATTAATCTACTCAATTTATTGCCTGAAGGGAATTTTACAAGACGAGCATTTTCGATGCTGGCAAACGTTTGTGCTGGCATGCAGATACCTATGTCAACCCGTTATTTCGAAAACTGACCTGGACATTGCTGACGGTTTAATACTGAAGTTTTGCAAAGCAGTCGAAAGTTTGTATGGAAAATATGTTATAACGCCGAACATGCACTTGCACAACCATTTAAAAGAGGTCATTCTCGATCATGGACCTGTGACCAGTTTTTGGTGCTTTAGTTTCGAACGATTTAATGGGATAATGGGCAGCACCACAACTAACAAAAGGTCCGTTGAGCTTCAGCTCATGAGGAAACTTTTAATATCCAGGCAATTGAAAGATATGAAGTTGCCTGATATGTACAAAGATGAATTCCTGAGTTTATGTTCGCCTTCGGAGAGTGATGTTCCAGAAGTCGCGCCTCCTAACTGGTGCGTCAAATACGAGTTTGTGAACATTGCAAAGCAAGCACCACTCCATGGTGTCAACTGGAGGAACTATTCAGGCCTTACGAAACCTTCCAATTATAAACTTGTTCACCTGGATGAAGATGACGCGGCATTGTTGAGAGAGGTTTATGCAATCATGTACCCAGGAAGGGAAATTGAAATGGCTAATCTGGCCGAAATCATACAGAAATTTGGAGCACTTAAAATTTGGTCAACCACGTTTGGGTCAAAAATGCAACCAAGGGGAATTCGATCTAGCAAGATCTTAGCGTCTTGGCCGGCAGACGATGGACAAGTCCTTCGGGACACTTTTTTGTTGTCTGCTGGGACAGTAAGCTACACGAAAACAAGTTGTGATTTCACCCATCAACAGGAGCATTCATTTGTAATGAAAGAGTGACTGTGGAAAATAATTTTGAGTTAAAAAAAAAAAACAGAAGAGTTCAGACAACAAAGAAATTTATTTTGTTGAGTTTGCCTACCGTTTTCACATACAACATGTTCCACTCGCTGTTTATTGTCAATAGGGAGTGACTATTTAGCACTCAGTTCATGTTGCGAGACTCCTTATTTTGTTATACATGAGGTATAAATCACACTTAACATTTTTTTCTCAAGTTAAAAAAAGTTGACAACAATAGGATTTGAACCCGGGCCGTCGGATTACCGCGCGGGAACGATATCCCCAAGACTACCGACGACCAGCTGCAAGAAACCCGAAAATTATGGTTATATATCCTGACCCCAATATGAAGGCTAACCGCAAGCAAACTAAGCTAACGTAGGCTAACCGAAGTGCTTTTTAGGCTAACCGGAGTGCTGTTTTGTATTCACTACGTGAACTGAGTGCTACGTGGTATAATATGTCATGATGTGTCTCCCTATTGTCTCACAACATCAACTGAGTGCAGAATAGTCACTCCCATTGTTTCAATAGGCCCTTTGCATGACCGTGCCACGTGACCTTGTTAATTATAAAAACCGGCCAAGATACAAATAAATACACCATTTTCGATATATTAAAATTCAGACTTAGCTCCGAAGCTTGGGGCAATAAAACAAAAGAAATTGCATCAAGGTTGAGGAATGAGTAAATAATTTCTTTTGTTTTATTCCGCAAAGCCTTGGAATTAAGTTAGAATTTTAAGTATATTGAAAATGGCCTAATTATATGGCATTCATCCAACCGTAGACCGAGTGTGACCTCATTCAAAACATCGATCGTTGGTCGAAACAACAACAGAACAGCTGGCAGACAGGGTGACCACAGCCGGGCTCAAAATGGCACACCAAATTTGCACGTGAACACATGAGAAATAAACCATGACCATGACGCATTCTGTTCGCAGTTAATCGAAACTATTCTGGAATACTAGGCAGCACGCACTGACTATTTTGACTGTAAAGGGATTGGTGTGGGAAATGTTGCTGGGAGGCTGACCTTGCCCTCCAGCAACCTTTTCGCATACAAATGTTTGTTTGTAATTTGTAAATCCATCTCAGATTAACTACCAATACCAACAAATTTTCATTGGCAACAATGATTTTACAATACAACAACTGAACGGCACACGATGTACATGGCATATGTTACACGTCTGTCTATTAACAACACCTTATTTGCATTTATGTTGACCATAATTGAAGATCATCAAACAGGGTTGCTTCAATTCACAGTAATCCTAAAATAAACAAAAACAAATCATAAATTAATAGCCTCATTGACTTTGAATGTGGAGAAAGGTGATATAAAGATTGTTGTGGAGCTATGTAACCAGGCAAGACTTGCTACTTCATATAAGCCCGTCATATTCTAGATGTATAAATTTTGATTCGTATATCGAATTCATGAAATGCATGATATGTATATGTAAATCTTGACGTGTAAACATAAATCTTGGCAAGTTAATTTTTCCAGTTTTTTGGTCTTTATAAATCTTGATATGTGTATGTCAATCTTGATATAATTACATATGAACCTTGATGAATCTTGAATTATATAGATCTTGATGTTTTGTGCCTTTTTGAAAAGCATACAGAACTCTGAAAACACAACAACATCAGAGTACCAAATACAAAATGGAATCCACAACCTCATAGCAAAGCCAGGATTGTGAGCACCTTCAATGCAAACTGAAAATGTATTGAAAAGACTGCTTCTTCAATAGGTTTACTTTTATAACTCAATACTTATAATTTTCTGCAAAAACCTAAATTGTTTAATAGAAACTGTTGCTGTTATGAGTTTACTGAAAACATGCAGAATCTTCAAGATCAGACCCATAGGATCCCCACTCGTATTCTGCAAAAAACCTGAACATTTAATAGAAACTGTTGCTGTTATGAGTTTACAGAAAACATGCAGAATCTTCAAGATCAGACCCATAGGATCCCCACTCGTATTCTGCAAAAAACCTGAACATTTAATAGAAACTGTTGCTGTTATGAGTTTACTGAAAACATGCAGAATCTTCAAGATCAGACCCATAGGATCCCCACTCGTATTCTGCAAAAAACCTGAACATTTAATAGAAACTGTTGATGTTATGAGTTTACTGAAAACATGCAGAATCTTCAAGATCAGACCCATAGGATCCCCACTCGTATTCTGCGAAAAACCTGAACATTTAATAGAAACTGTTGCTGTTATGAGTTTACTGAAAACATGCAGAATCTTCAAGATCAGACCCATAGGATCCCCACTCGTATTCTGCAAAAAACCTGAACATTTAATAGAAACAGGCAGGTACAAAACTCGGACCGGATCAACTCGGACCGGATCGGACCGGATCAACTCGGACCAGTCCGGGTCGGATCAGGTCGGATCAGCTCGGATCGACTCGGATCGACAAAAAATAAATAAATTGAGAAATATATTAAATTTTTATCTAATTGTAGGTTTAATTCCTCTCAGTAATGGGCCATTTACGCGCCATTTTGATTTTTGATCGTTTACCGTCTTCACCAGACCAGTCCGGGTCGGATCAGGTCGGATCAACTCGGATCGACAACACATGAATTTTTTTTTTTACCCGAATTGTAGGTTTGACTTCTCTCTGAAATAGGCCATATACAGTAAGCTTTACAGCGTTTGGAACTCTGTAACTCGACAAAACAGGATGCATTTCGTGATAACGCCACGCCGAAGATACGCCAAGTTTTTTGATAGGTCTACGCCAAGGCCCTTTATCCTACCATATCGTACATATCTAAAATAAGTCATCTGTACGCCAGTTAAAAGGTGCCGATTTCGATTGTACGCCGTTAAAACGCGCCGAATACGATCGTACGCCAGTACACCGCCAAGTTTCGAAATCCACGCCGAAGATCTTCGGCGTAACCTACGTAACCGAAGTTCTCACCCGTCATTCTGTTTACTAGTGCCAGTTCCTTTCGAAACTAGTGCCAGTTCGTTTTGTTCCCTGCTGCGGGCGAGGAAGATAAAATCCTCGATAACAATCCCCAAACAAAAAATAGAGTCTGTCATTCAGAATGTTTTTTGTTTGTTTGTTTTTACAGTAGGCGATGTTACACGTTTATGGAACTCCTGGTTGCGAAAATAGTATGAAATCTATCTTCGAGTGTTCGCGCTCACTATTTTCACATTTCCGTGCAACCCACAGGCAGCACAAGCTCTCTATCAGATTACCTTCGGACGTGACTCTTGCTTATAAGCAGTGTTGTGTTACAGAGATAGGATTTGTAAGGGTTTGTATGGGAACGCGACGTTTTTACTTTAAAAGTAAAAAAATTGTATATTTTGTGACTAAATTTGACTTACGCTGATTTTGTGTTTCATTCTTTGTTGTTTGCCAGCTTCTCAGGTCGATCTAACGCGATTTCGGCGAGTTATCGTAATAACGATAACAGAGAGCTTTAGCATATCTTGCAAATAGAAATGAGCCAAAATAAACCACATTAGCGAAACGTGTGGGAAATTATAGAGCTTGAGGTGTCACACTTTACAAACAGGAAACTGTGCAGTCCTAAATATAAACCTCTAGACATTTGCTTGACCTGGCACGAGTAAAAGAAAATGGCGGGTGAAGACGGTAAACGATCAAAAATCAAAATGGCGCGTAAATGGCCCATTTCTGAGAGGAATTAAACCTACAATTAGATAAAATTTTAATATATTTCTCAATTTATTTATTTTTTGTCGATCCGAGTCGATCCGAGTTGATCCGACCTGATCCGACCCGGACTGGTCCGAGTTGATCCGGTCCGATCCGGTCCGAGTTGATCCGGTCCGAGTTTTGTACCTGCCTAATAGAAACTGTTGCTGTTATGAGTTTACTAAAAACATGCAGAATCTTCAAGATCAGATCCATAGGATCCCCACTCGTATTCTGCAAAAAACCTGAACATTAAATAGAAACTGTTGCTGTTATGAGTTTACTGAAAACATGCAGAATCTTCAAGATCAGACCCATAGGATCCCCACTCGTATTCTGCAAAAAATCTGAACATTTAATAGAAACTGTTGCTGTTATGAGTTTACTGAAAACATGAAGAATTTTTTTAAATTCTGTCTGAAAAGGCACTACAAGTAAACCAATCTGCTCTCCTTATGTAATTAAACATAGTTTGAAATGTCTAGTTGATAGCTAGCTAGCTTTTACTATCTGCAACTCATCAATCAAAAGTATAGATGAAACTAATGACTATTGACATAGATTCAGAAAAAAAATACAATGTAAATGTGCTAATTAAGTTTAAGAAAACACAAACGCGCTACTGTAGGTGCAGTGGATGGCATGATGAAAATTCATAATAAATTTCTCATAGAAAATTTACTTGTTTTTATTGAGCTCAAGCTAAAAAATATAAACACTATTAGGTCAATTTTCTTCCATTCAATGGCGGTAGAGATTGATGACTTTCACCTTAAATTAAATCGTCAACATTAAATTTTCCAAGCAACTGTATCCTAAATAATCATTATCTTTTTCTAACTTAAAACTCTTCCATGTTTGAGGCCGTGCCATTGTAAATTAGGACAAGTGACGAGCCACAAGAACAAACATCAATCCAATAATAATAATAATAATAATAATAATAATAATAATAATAATAATAATAATAATAATAATAATAATAATAATAATAATAATAATAAACAGTATAGTCAAATGAATTTCCAAAAAGTGATGTAAAGCATTAGGAAAACATTTTGAAGACTACAAGCAAAGCCTGGAGATCCCTACTGACAAGGCCTCAAGTTAAATATAATTATGAAGATACCTGTAATGTTGATGGCTTCAATATCGATATCTGCTGCATCAGAACCTACCTTTTAAAATTTAAATCCAAGCGGGTTTCTCAACATCTTTAGCAACTTTCTCCTGTTTCTGTTAAATTGGAAAAAATTAACCCATAGTGGATCCTTGCATGGCTGAGGTTGCTCAAAAAGTCTTATGACCTTTGGGTCATTTTTATTAAGTAATAAATCCCCTTCACCTTCCTCCTCATTGCAAAGTCTGTCTTCAACATTATTGCTGTTACTTTCTTCAGTCTGTTGATCTGAAGTAGCAAGATAATCTTCACGATTATCCTGATTGGCAGCAATGATTGATTCACTGTTAATGTTGCTGTCTCTCTCTGAGCCACTGAAACTTCCTTCCTCCTTACCGTCTGACTGTTCTTTATAATCCCTCCGTCTAGCTTTCTTTTCACGTCTTCTCTTGTTGAATTCTTTACGACACATTTTCTTGTGTCTTCCCATCTACCCCCCCCCCCCAAAAAAAAAAACAGCCTGTCAATCAGGTGATTCAAAGCCCACTTTCCTATCTAGTTCCTGAACTAAAATCATATAAATGGCATTAAAACAACAAGAAAAACAGTAAACAGATTTGGGAGTGATGAAACACAAGCCTTAGATAAAAGAATACATGCATATACATTTGAGTCACTGATTATCTTGTGGAGGCAGCAAGAACTCACAACAACGAGTCTGAGGAGTTAAAATTAACCTAAAAGCTGAGTTCAAGAGTTACAAAACATGATAAAAATAATGCCAGAAACTGACACCCTACAACAAAACTCTTATAAAAACTGGTATGTCTTTGTACCTCCTTTATTAATTTGGCCTATATTTTCCTATGTTTTAAACTGGTGTAGTGCTGTTAAGTCCATAATATAAATGGTGAACACGCCATCCAATGAGTTCACTTTGAATTCATTCAAAACAAAAACACAAGCATGGAAAACTTCTAGAATGAGACTGCCGCTTTTACTCAAGAAAATATTCCCGCCACATGGAGGCTCTGATTTGCTTATGTAGCTCCCCTCGACTTCTTCTCCATGAATATTGGCCGTGATTCACTTAGGGCATGTTCACATGGAGGTGGGAGACTGCGGGAAGGTGAGGTTCCTCACTTACCTGTGGTAAAGAAAAGTTTCTCTTCATATGCAACCCCAGGGCAGTGGGGTGAGGTTTATAATACTATAGCGCAGTCGGCGTATCTTTGGTTACATCGCCGACAGGTCTTGCTTGAAAACCTTTTCATAAAGTCACATGAAACTTTATCTTCCATAAGATAATTTAGTAGAAGCTCCACACGTTTGGAATACATGGGAGTCTGTGACCTGCCTTAATGCAGAGTTTTTTGGTTTGACCTCTGACGAAAGCTCAAATCTGATGAAAATACTTTTTGCTTTGTTGCTGTTTCAGGCTGAAAAAGTCAGATTGATTCAGCTGATTACCGTGACTATCGGTTTCCACGCTTAGAAAATTGTTGTAAGCAATTGTTTGGCGGGCTTTGGCGAAATTTGGATTTGATTACCAAGGCTAGGCTGGTTTCCCCACTAACAAGCTTTCACAAGGAGAAAACTCACCCCACCTAAGCAAGTTACCCGGCCCGGCCAACCAGGTAACTCGCCTTGGTGGGGTACCCCACCTCGCATGTGAATGCGATCGAGAAAAACAGAGAGATTGTATGAAAAGATTGGTTACCTTTTCGGGTAGGTGAGGTACCTTCACCTACCCGGGGTCCCCCACCTCAATGTGAACAGGCCCTTACTTCGCCTTTGGGAACAAATATTAGGCAATGCAAGAAAAGATCAAGGTAAGATTTCCGCACAGCCCCATACCTTTTTTATACATGCAGCGTTCTCATACTATTTCACATAAACAGTTAATTAATATGAATACATTCGAAACTTGTATACATAATTAATGTATGCGGCTGTGCGAAAATCTTACCAAAATCAATACGACTCAAGGCAATGAACTAAAAATGACATCAGAGTAAAAAATAACCGTAACAAACAAAGGCCTATAGTGCAGACAACAATCATAATTGAATCAAATATTCGCGCCAAAAACGACGGATGCTTATGAGCGCAGTTTCAACTTAAAATCCAATACAAAAGAAAAAAAATAATTATCTCAACACAATATAAAAACCAAAAATCCGTCGGCAACATCGACAAATTGACAGACGAAGAAAGAAGCAGAGAATTTCTTGAGTCGAAATATTCCGCTCCGAAGCGGCTAACATCTAAGCCATTCAGGATAAATACTTTTAGGAAAAAAGTAACAAGCATATGGGTTACTCTTAAACCAGAAAAAAAAGAAAGGTGAAGCTTACCTTTCATCCAAAGTTAGAAGCGTGTTTTATCGCTGTGAAGCATATATAATAATCCAGGTGGATAAAATTACGGGAATTATTCCTCGCTTGTCCACTAAAGCAAATCAATCGACGGCGAGAGGATCTGCTATGATTTGAGCTGGGGTACAAATGGTCAGCGACTAACACATCAGAGCGAGGCATAAACACTTGGGGGCCGATCTTCAAAACATAGCGCGCAAATCTCCCTATTCTCAGCTATTCTCGGTTCGCTTCGGATCGTCGGTCGATCTTTTAGCAATACGCCGTGTTGTTTACGTTAAGTTTTTCATTACACGCATCGAAACTTTTACAGTTAAAAGGTTCTCATCATGGCAGATGCACAAAACAACAGTGATCTTCCTGAAACCAGGTCGGCATCCGATGATTGCATTGTCCTGTTGGAGGAGCTGATCAAGTCAAACCGGGAGCTTGCAGACGAGAACGAAAGGCTACGAACAGAGCACGAAAAAGCCAGCAAAGCACAGACAGAAGTTTTGAAGAGGATCGAACAAAGGCTAAACGAGAAGGAAAGAGAAGGATGAGAAGCAATTCCACGAGGAGGACATCGCTATTGAAAACGCGCGTGAAGAACTGTAACGGCCGTTCCTGCTGCATACAGAGTGAGTGTTAAAAATAGATGTCAGACTTACTTTTATGTATATTTACGTACCTTACATTAATTGATATATGTTTATAAGACCTAAGTTCTAAATCGACATAAGAAGGATTTGATAGATTCTGGAAGAATAGGGTTTTTTTGTTTTGGCGCGCAAAATTCCGAATAAATTAACCTGGATCAGATAGATAATTATGCAAATATTAAATTAGTCAAGACCCAAGACCACAGCGAACAGATCTCATTCGTTTAAGGTACCCTTCAAAATGAGAGGATAATTTTATTTAATATTTCCCTTCTTTATTGTATGAAACCCAAATTGCACAGTAAATTATCCATCAGTATTTTTATAATTATTCTAATTGTCCTAATAAAAGCCCCAGGGGGGTGGGGGGTGGGGTGGAACAAAAGAGTATGTATGATTTTACCCTGATAAAGGAGAGACCAAATTGTTAACAGACTCTCAAAATTTGAAAGCCAGAAATTACATAACAGGCATGGATACCTATTCCCTCAAAATTGACTTTCATACTACATCTTACATTTAATTTAAGGGGTGAGGTACGTATAGATAGAATAACCCTTATTTCAATATTCTGATACCAGTTAAAACGGAACATTTTTATATATTTTATATGATTCAGAGATCAATGAGGAAAATTTATAAAGTTCTTTGTGGAAAAGAAGACTTCAATGGATTTTATTTAGATGAAGTGTAAGTAATAAATTCAACAATAAACTATAATATGAGTTACAGCATGATGCGCCTTGGTACGCAACAAACTTTTTTGACAAGTTTTTATGCTTAGGTCCAGAAATGCACGCAGGTTTTGTTTAACAACAACTTTATATATATATTCTTCATAATATAGGTCATTGGCTATTTTCATATTGCTTCATGTCCGACAGAATAATGTGTGTTTTGGTGAACTTTTAGATGTCAGGACACTTTGTGATGTTTATTATAAAAAGCTTGCATCTTATTAGCGTGCATGTCCGGACACATCTGAGTTTTTATATCCCATCAGAGAGCGTGAATTTCTTTGACTGCTACTGCGTCCCTTCAGTGTTAAAAGACATTACAATGAAACTGTTAAATTGCATTTGTAAGCAAAGTTGTGGTATTTGCAGCACAATATGAGACGAACCAACTTGTAAAAAATGATAGCAAAGGCATGGATGTAGATAATGGCTAGAAGGTGGGATAATTACCTGGCTGTCAGTGCAATTTTCCTTGCTGGAAAACCAAGAAGACCTTTAAAAAGCTACCACTTTGACCCAAAGTACCCACCTACATTTGTATTTCTATCTGTGACCAATACCAGCTACACTGAAGAGAGAGTATGTACCTGATACAACTTACAAATAATGAATAATGTTTTTAAATAGTATTAAACAGTAAATTAAATCAAGCAACAAATTAAAATTATTTTTTGGTGTCTTGTTAGGGTTAGTGCTGAGAACAATGTGCAGATAATTGAGAGGGTGATATCACAAGCTTTGCATGAACATGGAGGGCAGGAAAGATGTCCATGGTCAAGAGACACCATGAAAGGTACACACACAGTATTTACAGTACTAAGTTGTGTTTAACCAAACATTTGGCATCCCTGATAAAGTCCTCTGGTGAAGATAATGGGCATGAACTGAATTTAGATATTTTAAAAAGAAACACCTTACAGCTATAACCCCTAAGAACTTTGTGATTTTTGCTCCAGTCTATTTTTATTGATGTTATCCCCATTTATTTGAATCAATATAGAACCTCAATGTGCAAAAACTCCTTGTCTGCTAGCCTCAGGACTAGTGGATTTTCCTAACAGGGTTAAGGGGAATTTTCTTAGTCACTTTCTCATTAAGCAATAACATTTTCAATCTTATTATTTACGGTATTTCCATTAAGTAAGGCTAGTTTAAAGCCATGGTATAAATGGGTTCTGAGGGAACCCTGCAGTGGTTCAGCATCCCCGCTTTTCAAAAACAATTTTTTGGAGTAGGCAGCTGCTTTGAATAGATCAGTAACCAAATATATCAACAATTTATCTTAAAATGTTTTCATTGGGTTGACAGGGGCTGAACCTCTTACTTCCTGGCTGTACTGCTCACTTCTTGCTACCTTCTATTGCACTGTGGTTCCTGCTTCCTTCTACTTTTTTGTTTGCAAAATATTCACAGGGGTCTCATAAGATTTGTAGCAGAAGTTCATCAGGAGAAAGCACCATGCATATGGGTGCATGTAAATGAAATGAAAACTTTATTGTATGTGTCAAAGCCTTGTAAATACACTTGCTTTGAAAGCCCAGGGTTAAAAATACTCATGGCATCTGCCGGTCAGTTTGCCGTGCCCAGCCCTTACTTTGTGACCTTATACTAATTTAATATATTTACCTCGTTGTTCAATCAGCTGCCCTGGAAAGATATTTTCTTTCATTGTACGGAAGCCAAAGACTAAAACATGCTGCCAAATATGAGGCATTTAAAAGGAGGACACGAAAGAATGGCCGCCAAAGAGAGGTAATTTTTAATTACTACTTTCTGTAGCCCTTTAAATATAATCTGATTATTTTGAGTATACATGTAAAAGTGCTTGCCGGTGTGTCAAGGCAGTTACTTAATGGTTAGTGCATGATGTACTTACTCTGCATTGAGAAGACAGTTAAGGCTTAGCTGGAGCACTTACGGTTACTGTATATGATACCTTGGGCAAGACAATTCCTCTCTCCACCCAGGTGTCTCGGCACAAAATGTAGGTGCGGAGGCTTAAGGTGTGCAAACTGAACTCAAGATCAAGTGGTCCAGGTTTAAGCCCCAGCTTGGGCACTGCATTGTGTTCTTGGGCAAGACACTTTACTCTCGCACTCCTTTCATCCAGGTCCACTTGTATTACATTACAATGTGTTTTCAGTTATCAAAGTCTGAAACCCAGTGTCATAATATAGACGTGTAGTCTATATAATACCCTTTACATGGGGTGTATAGACATAATGTGGGATGAAAGTGTCTTGGCCCTAGGACATGATGTAGAGCCCTGGTCAGGGTTCAAACCTTGACTGCTTGATCTGGAGACCAACACACTAACTATTAAGCCATCACATCTGCTACGCACCTAGATGTCCTTAGGGACAGTTCTACTTGTACTGTTATCAAGCAAACTCTGTTGTAAACTTCAAGGAAAGTGACAGTCCACAAAAAATGTGACTGTACACATGAAACAAGAACTGAAAGTTCACTCATCTAATGATAAACTTAAAATTTAATTTGAGCTTTGCTGCTCAGGAACCAGACTTGAATTAATGTTTTCCACACTTCTTGGTACAATTTTGGAATAAACAGCCAATAGCTCCTTCTAATAACCTTATAACCAAGAAAATATGGTAATATTATAAATTATTTCAGCAATAAAATCACAAGAACACCTGTGTACCTATAGGTTTAATTATTACGGCTAGCATGTTAGCATCTACTCATACTGTGCTTTTGTTTATTAGAAGTTAACAAGGAGAACGTCTTCTCTGGAGTTGGTTGATTGGGACAACCATCAAAAAGGGAAAGCGGCCGAGGCCTTAATGCTGGAGGCAATGAGTAGCGAGGAAAGTACATATGAAGAGGACGGCAATGGACACAGAAAGCTCACCCAATACCGTGTGAGAAGGTTAACATGGGAGAGCAGGGAGCTCAAAAAGATAAAAAAAAAATTAGACAAAGTTTATCGAAAGAGGCTCACAAAGAGGGCCAAAGATCTAGTTATTAAACGGGTTGATGCCACTGAGCCATCTGACCGTGAGGCACCAGATGACATCCCAGAGTGGGCCTTAAACTAAAGACCTACATGTATAATAATTTGAGGTACCTTGTTCCATGAGTCAAATGAGTCTGTTAGTCTTTAGAAGACTCACGTTACTTGTGGTTTAATCCATTCTGGTTTGCTAATGGTTAGTGGTACTCAGTTGTGGTTTGTTCCATTTTGGTTTGTTTACACATTTAGTTCCACTTGTATTGCATTACACTGTGTTTTGCTTGTGATTAGCCTTATTTGTTGGTAAGGGCAGCACTGTTGTAGAATGTGACTCATTGACTCACTTGACTCATGAAAACTTTACTCTCTATTAATTATCAATTACATTACAAAGTCTATCAAAAGTATTAAGCTTAGAATGGTTTTTGACTGACTCAAAGAAATTCACATGGCTTGTTGGACCCTTGTTGGTGTTTTACTATGCTCAGTAATTGGTGATGTTGGTACACTCTCTTAAAACAATTAAAAACAACAAACATTATTGGCTTGTAGGGTCCACATTTTCTTTTAATTTTATGCCAGTGTCATTGCAATTGGCCTCTTGAATATTATGCGTCCTTTTTATTTTGCCGGAATGACGAGTTTGGTACAGCTTTCATGACACTGAGTTGAAAACCATTCTATCACAAAATAATTATTGTTTTTGTAGTTATAATAGTACACTCAACAACATAATCTGGATTCAACTGATTAGAGGAGGACCAAGTACATCTGATATTATTAATCTCAAACTGTACCCCAGGAGTTTTTTTTACTTTTCTTTCTGAAGTATAAATAATGCAAAGTTTTTTTTTACTAAGGATGTTTATCCCAACAGATTTTTGTGATTGACTCAAAGGTTTTCAAATAATTCAGAACTTGACCTAAAATATTTGTCTTCAGTGTTTTAAAGTTGACTCAAATCTTACCAATCATTTTGAAGGGAAGCATGCTTGTAATTTTATTGATTATGCAAAATATATAAATGCCCACACCCTCATACAATTTATGACTAGCATGCATATGCTCACATGGTGGTTTGGAAGTTCTCAAAGGTTTTATAAACAGACAGTTGATGCTTAAGAAGTCTTTATTAATTAATTAATTTTTTATTTATTATTGAAATGTAGTCTTCTGCAATGAAATTATTTTTCATGCATATATGCCCTAATCATCTACTAGTATATACATTTGAAAGGAATCAAACAAAATAAACTATAATAAATATATTAGGTACACACCAAAGCACCTTTTTATAACACTTTACAAATTTAGTTGTATATAAAAGTTAAGAGGAAAAATATTCTGGGTCTATTCAGTCTATTACATGATGTTTGACCATTAAGTAGTATCTCAGGTTATTACACTTTTTCTTTTTTCGAAAATAATTTGTACATTTACTTAACAAAAAATAAATAGATTTTAAAAAGAATTTTGTGTGTTTCAGAGTCAATATTTATATACCCAACCAGAACAGATTCCAGGGATCATCCCTTTCCAAATTATCAAGATCATCGATCAAAAGGGGAAATTAAAGGTCCATTGTACCTTTTAATGGGAACTAAAGGCAAATTAAAGATAGTCAGCCTTTTATGGGAGATTAAAAGGCAAATCAAAGATAGTCAGCCTTTTATGGGAGATTAAAAGGCAAATTAAAGATCTGTTGGCCTGCCTCTGAAGTGGTACTAAAGAAGCATTAAAGGCAAATTAAAGATCCATTGAGCCTTTTGTGGTGAACTAAAGAAACGCGAAAGGCCAATTTCTGATCATTTGAACCTTTCATGAGGCCTTAAAGAAAGATAAAAGCCAAAATAAAGATGGCACAACCTTTCAGAAACATTAAGCAGTGATAAAAGACAAATTAAAGGTTCCCCTAAAGAATTTTTAAGGAGCATTAAAGGTACACTAAAGATGACAAAAGACTACTTAAATGTGTGTTTAATGCACTTTAATAGTGCCATTTAAAGGCTATGAAATGCGCCTTTAGGTAAGCTTTAATATTATTATTAAAGCTGTAACTAAATGGTTCATAAAGTACACTTTAATTGACATACAAAAGACAATTAAAGGTACATTTTAGGTCTTTAGTCGATAAATAAAATATATATTAAATACTTCTTTTGTGTACCTTTTAGTGACCTTTAAGGCAAATGAAAGCCGTTATTTCGTCCTGTGAATGCGATGGTGATCAGAGCTTTACCAGAAATATTGCATTACAAAGTCGTTATTGTTACTGTGTCTGGGGTAGGTTAACAAAAAATCCAGTTTAGAAGCAGACAAGTAGCTTTCCTGATAATTATACTAATTATAAAAAATTCACAAAAGCAGCTGTTATGCTATTATTTGTTATACCTTTTGTAAGATTTTTAAGAATCATTTTTACTTTCTTTTGTGTAGGAAGAGGCGAATTGTAATGAAATCTGTTTTCATTTTCCAGAAACAATTCAGCGACAAAGCAACTTTTTTCCAGATTAAAACTAAGTTACTAAGTTACTACGTGGCGAACAATAGTTTTCCTTTTTTCATCCCAATAACTCTTGCTAAGATGATGGGACGTCTGTGACTTTTGCATAATTGTATATTGTTTTGTTTCCTTCTCCCTCACTCCGTTCGTACGAAGGAAAATCATTTTCCTTCTCCAGAACGCTGAAGCATAACACAAACACAAAACTGTAAGGCAGGCAGAGTGAGAGCACCTGCCCGACGATGCTTTAATTCATTTCACACTAAGCTAGGCAAATAAGTACAAACAATGTGAGGAGGGAAAACTGGCTACATCTTTACAACTCAAAAAGCCTAAGTAGGAAAATATTTAGTTAGTTGTAACCTACTTTCCAGAGAATCTTTAACATACATATTCTTAGCTTTCTCCGATTTCCATCGCCCGTGAAGCATTAATAACCTATCAGAAGCACCTGATTTCATAAGATTGTCTGCTATAAAGGTAGCACCGCCTGATCTAAGGCTGTGAGTACTATAAGGGATGGAGTTAATCCCTATAGCTGAAAGCGATTCTTTAATTAGCTCTCTACACCTAGTATAACTTAGTCTCCTAGGGCCAAGAGTATACAAATTGCCCTTCTTGACAAATTTAAGGGTTCTAAAAATGTGAGCAGATGAACTTAGATCAATACTTGCTGCTGAAAGATAACGGGCTAATAATGAATGAGGACATGCAAGACCACCACTTTTAGAAATAAACACAATATTGCCTTGCCTATATTGATCAGTTTTGCTATGCCTAACATTAATCTCTAGATGATCATCAAAAACTACAATATCCGAAGCCTGTATATCCAAAAACTCATTAACCCTGAAGAGGCCATAAAAGCCTAAAACAAAAATTAATGCTGTACGTAAACCACTAAGATTACAGCCTTCATAAGCAAACTTAATACAAATTCGACGTATCATATCAGGAGTAATAGGCTCCTTTTTTCTGACTGGTCTGCTAAACACACGTTTACTAGCCTCCACAATGTTGCGAGATAGTGCAGAATCAACTGGATTACCTTGTATCCCGTATGGAATGAGATCATGGACCCATTTTAACGCACAAAACGCAGACAAAACAACAGCATATGATTTTTTGGTTTCGTGAAGATTAGACAGGTATTCAGATATAAGTAAACTATCACAAGGCAAAACCAATCTTAAGCCTCTGGACTTCATATAAAGACAGAAAAGCCTGTATTGAGCGACATACTTTTTAACAGAAGAATTAGCCCTAGACGATAAAACTTGCTTCAGCATTAAACGCCTTTTGGCAAGAGAGGTCCGTCCCCAAGAAGTGGCTTCAGTCAAATCCTAAGGAAGCAAAAATACTAAGAGATAATATTAAATAGAGGGAAGGGGTTGTACTTATACCGATTTAGCACCGGCGAAAAGTTTAAGAAAAAATCCATAGCCAACCGGCCAAAGTCCGCTGCCATCCGGCTGGACCATAAAGCCAAACGGCTAAAAGAGTTCGCTGCCATCCGGCTAGAACCTGATGCCAACCGGCTCCAAGGAATGCCAAAAAAGGCTTGAAAATCCTAATACAATAACACAGCGTGTATAATGTTTAAGTACGATCCAGTCGGCTTGTGATGACACCGTCAGAAAAATTAAGTTTGACAGCGATGATAAAACCATTCCAACTTGACGAGCCTAACAGTGAGTTAGTGTTGTGCCCTAAACGCAACGCTAGCGCACCTTCGAAGAATGCATAATCAACAACAACTCCAAAACTTATTGACCAACAGTGGCCAAAAAGGAGCAGACGGCCAATGCGGAGCAATTAACGTTCCACTGGCACGAGATCTGAACATGAAAATGAGAACTTTAGACAAAATTGGAATCCGTGGTACAAGTAGACAATTTTTGCCTCGCCAGTCCTGGAAAAACGCATCCACACCTGACGTCGCAGGGTTCCAGAATCGTGAAAAATATTTTGGAACTTTTTTGTTGTAGTGAGAGGCAAAACAATCCACAGTATATGGCCCCCAAAGACCGTCTAGCTGCTGAAAAAACTCGGGGGCAAGTTCCCAATCATCATAATCAATTATCTTGCTGAGGTAATCCGCCTTATCATTGAGAGATCGGGGCACCCACTGAATGTCCAAAACAATTCTCAATTTAAAGCAAAGCGAAAAAATATCAAAAGCTAACTTGTGAAGATTAAAGTGCATACTACCAACTTGCGCAATTCTTGCGGCCCCCTGGTTATCAGTAAACCACTTGACTCTTGAATTAGGCAGAAAAGAACTGAATGAACTAAGGACGAACTGCACAGCTAATAATTCACGGTAAGTGGAACTCTCCTGACGTTCAGCCTCAGTAAACATCCTGTGAGCACAAATATCTTTCCCGTCAATATGGCCAGCGCAAGCAACATCACTTGCATCTGAATAAATAGAAACAAATGGAGTGACCGAATCCGACACGCTTCTAGTGTTAACGGAACGGAGATTGTTCTTCCAAAACTCAAGTTCAACTACACAGTATCTATCAAGCAAAAATACACTATCCCAATCTTGGGCGGCAGCCACAGACATCTGACAATGCCTGGTCATAATTCGAGCGAGGTTTCCTAAAACGGGACTCATAGATATGATCTTTCCAACAATGGAAGCCAAACTTCTTGCTGATAACGCACGAGGTTATAGGGCGCTGTCAAAGTGGGAAAAGGCCTTATCTATTCTCGACTCAGTAATGCTAATGTTTCCTAGAATCCCATCCCAAACAATACCAAGCCAAACAATAAATTGTACAGGAACCCAAACTGACTTGTCGTCATTAGATATGAAGCCCGCCGCGGCAAGGTCTGATCTAAGAATGTTCGAATGAATTTGGCTCAACGACTCAGTAGACTCAACGTCAAAACCATCATCAAGGCACGTATTCCCTGAGATCTCCAATGCTTTACTAAAGGTCTGAGCAACTTGGTGAAAATGTAAGGCGCCGAAGATAACCCAAAACGGGAGAACTGTAAACATAAAGAAACTAGGTTCCCCATCAGACATCACCCAGCTAAAACCGAGGAATGGCTGGTGTTCTCGAAAAAAATCCAAATGATGATATCTACTTTTGAGGTCAAATTTGGTGAAGTAGCTACCTTTCTCAAAATAGTCTAGCCCAACTCCCCAGTCCTCGAACTTGAATTTTCGCTTAAAAACGTGGTGATTGATGTACCTTAAATCCAAAATCAAACGTCTTTTCCCGCAACTTTGAACCGAAACAGAAAGCGGATTGATAACGTAGAGGCAACTCTTCCGAACTTGACAAACTCTTCCCGATGGAAGCAACTCAAAAATAGCTGAGTGAACGAACTCGGAATGTTCTAAAGCAGAACGGTTATTACTAAATTCTGCTGGAAGCGGAGAAACATAAAACGGAATTTTGTAACCTTCTCTAATACAGTCGATGATAAAAGGTGGTGCGCCAATGTTCTCCCAAAAACACAACATGAGCTTTAAGTCTCCCCTTAACACCTGGCGGAACTGTACCAGGGACCAGTGAACCAGACTACCTCAAAAGAAGGCAAAAAGAAATTTTCTACCTTAATGATATCTTCGAAACATCCGACCGCATCATCATGTTCAAATAGTTGACTGTCGCTCGTCTGGTCTGCGGGATTGCTCTCCAGATGTACTGCCTGAGCCAAGCCTGGTTGTGTTTCTGTAATTCCCGAATCCAGGACCGTCGCTGAGCCTCCCGCAACTTGAACTCCAGTGACCTCTCTTTCCGCATCTGAAGCAGATGTCTGCTGGAGAAGGCATTCTACGGCCTGAAAAACGAAAAAACAAAGAACGCACAGCAGAAAACCTTCACTGAAGAAAAAATAAAAACGTAGAAAAAATAAACAAAACAAACAAGAAATCTACAAGCACCGTCGAGTAGTGTCGCACTTGATGAATATATCAACCTATTCACTCCTTTTATATATTCCAACTGGAGTCTCGAGAGACTCCACGTGCTAACACAAGATGTGTTAGCATAAATCATATGCATGCTCACGCTGAACTTCCGAAGGAAAATACATTTTCCTTCTCCCTCACTCCGTTCGTACGAAGGAAAATCATTTTCCTTCTCCAGAACGCTGAAGCATAACACAAACACACAAAACTGTAAGGCAGGCAGAGTGAGAGCACCTGCCTGCCACGTTGAAAAAACAAAGAAAGGGCAAAGAGCATACCTCGAAAAAGAGACCGGTCGTCAGCAGCGCGAGAAGTATGAGCACTGAGGGGAGCCTTAATCTTCTCGGATTTTTTAAAAGCATTTTGCTTCTTCTTCTTGAAAGCCCTCTCCTGCGCCTTCCTGATCCTCTTCTCGTTGTCCGAATCACTAGCTAACTCCTCCGCCTCGTATTCCTTCACCGCAAGCCAACCTGCTTCGCTCTTGTCAGCCAGTTTTATGATCTTCTGACGATGTCGCAAACTTTTTCTTAAGTCCTCAACCTTTTCAGCCGCTTTGTCGACGTCGCGCAAGCCAAGAAAATTAGCGGCTTCGTCTACCGTCGCCTGAAGTTCGAAGTTAAACAGGAACTGATCTTTGTTGCCTTGGAACTTAAGCTTGCTGGCCTCAGACGCTCTTTGCAATTTTCCAGTTTCACTTGACGATTGCGAGCTTAATCCCGACGAAAGATTTTTAATCTTGTGGTCAAGGTACGTTTTAAAACGTTCGAAAACGTCCTCCGTAGCAGTCTCTTTAGGGTTCTTCGAAGTTTCGGGACTCGAGGGCATCTCAAACTCGATGAAACAAACAAGAAATCTACAAGCACCGTCGAGTAGTGTCGCACTTGATGAATATATCAACCTATTCACTCCTTTTATATATTCCAACTGGAGTCTCGAGAGACTCCACGTGCTAACACAAGATGTGTTAGCATAAATCATATGCATGCTCACGCTGAACTTCCGAAGGAAAATACATTTATCCTCAGTCTGATCGATGGGACTACATTAAGGAGTTCAAGCCCAAAGAAGGACCGTGCATTGGCACCCTATATCTAGGGCACAGTGGAGACCACTACGTCGCTTTAAAACAGCCCGAAGTGGAAGGAAAACTATATGTACTGTTTATTGAGTGTTGGACTTTTTACCCAGTATAATTTCTGGTTAATGAGTAGTTTCAAAGGATAGCTCAGAGGCAAACAGCGAACACCAATTGTACTCGTATGGTTAAAATGACAAATATCATGAGCTCCGCTTATAGGGGGGGGGGAGGGGTACTTAGGCTGTACTTACAGTTAATAGAAGAGTTTTATAAATAACTCAACAGTTGGCAAATATGCTTTTCAAAACCTGTTGATTTTTTCAGACACAAAGGAAAAGAAGACGACAATCCCCCAAAAAGGAATGGTTGGGCGAGGAATTCGAAGAGTACAACCCTGGAGTTCCAGTTTGGAGGGGTGTGCCACAGGTTAGAATATTTCTTTCACGCAATTACATTAGGCAGCAAATCGACTGGGGTTTGGCCATGGCAAAACAGTACCGAGTATAAAAAGGGGGAAAGGGGTTTTTGTCTGCACTGATATTACAAAACTGAGCATTTACCTTTTTTCCACAGTATCAACTGTTTCGTAAAGATGATCAGAAAAATATCATAACTATTGACAGCTCAGAGGAATCATCCGGTGAAGAAAGGACGCCAAAGGAATCTATCAATTCGAAGGTGGCTGATCGGTCTAAAAGACGGCGTAATTCATCGGTACGTACGTTTCCCCTGACATGGCGTTAAAAAATAAACCGCAATAAAAAGAAACAAACCAATTACCCTAATGCAACAATGTTGTTTTCCCCATTGCAGAAACGAGGGAAGGAGAAAGATATTGACATGATTGATCTTACAATGTCGTTTGACCAGCTTAGCTCTGCTGAGAGCACGCCGACAAAGACAGAGCAGAAGAATCGCCCTTCAAATGCGAAAGCTAGGGACATATTCAATGCTAAATCGAGGTAAAGAAAGTGCAATCGCTGAGGCTAAGAGAGTGACAAAAACTGTTTTCGTGTCTAAAATCGCTACGATTTGTGAGGAATTGTTGCGAGATACTGCAATTTAAGCCGAATTTATAAATAGGCGACTGAGTCACAACTTTCTTTGGGAAAAGGCGATTCAACCAAAATACTATGTAACTGTGGTTAAGACTTAAGGCGATAAACATTGCTCACATTATTAATACTGTTATTGTTATTATTTCAGTATTGGGGCTTGCCCTGACGTACCAGTCAAAATAGAAGAAGAGGGTGTTTCAGACGAAGAACTGCTACAACCCGTGTTCAGGTAAAACGCCACAAGACTACCCTTTACCGTTACCATTGTACTTACTGCACTTACCAGGTCATTCATCGGTTAACGTTTTTCGACTTATAGTACACTAAACAAAATTACTGGATTCTGATTGGAGGAGAGCAGCACAATTAATCCCTAATTGTACTCCTTTGAAATACCTACTACAAATTGTACTCAGGGTCTTGTCATTTCCTATACAAATTCTATATTTTTTTTATAGTGCCTCTGGAGTCTCAGCTGAGGATTGCAAAGATGACATCTTATTAGAGGGACTCATTAAAAGCAGGTATACAAATATATAGCAGTAATATTCGCCATGTGATGAAACTTTTAAGTCTTACCTTAAATAGCCATATGCACTGACTTGTTTCGACATTATGTGTATTTTTTTGCAGACAAGAATCAGAATCGGAATCCGAAGACTCCATAATTCCCCAGAAGCCAAGACAACGTAAGATTTCGAAATCTTCGTGGGAGAACGTTCCCAAAGAATTGGTTGAATCTCTTCCTGTAGGAATTAACGGACTGAAAGTGTATGTCATCATGGATTATCGACAAAGACCCGAATACCTAAAAGATGGCAGGAAATGGAAAAAGAACTGTCCCACGGAATGGAAAAATCATGGTCGTGTGCGCCTTGCGGATTGCAAGGGTTCATATAAATGCGTAGAAGATAAATGTCCGTTTAGAATAGAATTTGGTGTTAAAAATACAAGGCAGTTCGAAAAGGAACGAGGTGAAATGGTTTGCAAAGGCTGTGGTAAAGTAGGAGAATATGTTGCCTGCAGTGCGCGAAGGTACCTCAGTTATGGTACTAAATCAGTGACTGTTTACCACATCGGCAACCACACTTGCCCCATTATTGACAATCTTCCAAAAAAGGAAGCGAAGAGTATCGAACAAATGATACGAAACCAACCAAATATCAAGCCTTCCGAGCAGCAGTCAGTGTTCGTCATGTCCGCGTTTCAACAGCAAATGGACTGGAACGCCGTCGAAAGAGAAGCCAGTGCTGTAATGGACAAGAAACGAGTTTCCAATATGAAACAGAAATTAAAAAAGGATATAGAGCCATTTGGGCACAACTTTGAGGCAATTATATCGTTTAAGGAGTATGCGGATAAAAAGGATCCACTTTATGTGTATAAAATCAATGATAAAAGGGGAAACCCGGACATCCCATCCTTTGTCTTCAAGACAAGCACGACAAAAATGACAATGGCACTTCACATGGACAAAACAGGAGACCACTTTCTGAGCAAAGAATTGTGTTTTTTTGACGGGAAAAGGAAGCGGTGCAAAGGGTTTGTAACGCTAACGGCCAGTGTCTACCATCCCTTGCTACGGAAGCAGATACCGTTGGCCATAAGGAAAGCAGAAAGCGAGAACACAGAAAACGTTGAACTTTTTTGGCATTTATTTAATGAAGCCCTTAGGAAAGTGGCTGCTTCTGATAGCTTTAAATTCAACCCCATTGGTTGGTGTTGCGATATGGCAGGAGCTAATCTAGCCGGAATTTCGAAGGTCTTTGGGGATGACGCTGATATAAAATCGTGCGAGTTCCACTTCAAAGACCATCGAAATAAACAAGCACAAAAACTTGACTGTAAGGACAGTGACGAGTTCAAACAACTGTGTGACAGGCTCTTACTATGCACAACTGCCGCTGGTTACCAGGCCGCCAAATCTAATATGGACTTATTTATTGCAGCCGATGACAGCAGAGCTTTCCTGACTAACTGGGTATCGTGGTGGCATGAGCGCCGTGGTTTCATCTTCCGTGCGTTCACCAACCCCACTGCGCCGCAGATGAACCAGGCTGAAGTTATTCACGTCGGTTGGTCTCACAGAGACCGTCAAAATTTGTCTCTGCTGGACGCATGTCAGGCAGACACACGAGATTCCTTGCTGCTTGACGTGGAGGTTAAAGCCTTCTTGACTGGCGCTGCACCCGGCGGAAAGGGCCCTTCATTTGCTGACCGCGCACGAAAACAGCATGAGGCGGAAGTGCGGAGAGTGAAGTCGGCAGGTAAGGAGATGTTCAGCACTAATGAGGGCCTGCTCATTGATGCAGGCTCGTCACACAAACCACCTGCACGGAAAAAGCAGAAAGCAAGCAAGTCAAAGGGTACAGTTTCACCATCAACACAGGTACCCAATCAAAGTGTGCAACTTCCGTCTCCTTTGCAACCGAGCTACCCTGCTTCCCATGGCGTGGCCAACAATATGCAGCCCAGGATGCAGACTTTTTCTCAATCGTCCACGTCCAGTCAACCGTCCGCGTATCCTCAACCGCCCGCGTATCTTCAACCGTCTCTGTATCCTCAACCGTCCGTGCATCCACAACCGCCCCTCCCTCGAGTGTTCCCTCAAGCACCAATGCCCTCGTGGAACGCGAGTATGTCTCCAAGTAATTACGAGTTAGTTATCACGCCTCCTACAGTGAGGAAATGCTATGGGTGCGGAGAAGAGCTGGGCGATAAATATAAAACTCCACCCTGTAATATTATTATAAAACATGTAGACAAACGGGTGACCGGAAAAAATTGTACAACAGGACAACTAATATACAGTCAAGATTTTTCAAACACCTATTATCATCCTTTAGCAGCTCATATAACTAAAAAAAATCCACTTTTTTCTGGTCAAGTTTACGTCAGGCGTGACCTTTACATGTCATTGGATAATGCCCAGCGCAATTACCTCAACTCGTTACATAGCCTTAATATTGTTTTTTATTAACTTCGTTTATTGAATGGATAAAATTGCCGATCATTGCCACTTGCCTGTGGAATAGGCAGAAATACAATACTTCTTGTATATAATTTTGTCCCAATAGGTGTTGTGTTAAAGAACAATGTAATGTTGGTGTTAATTATATGCGAGATAAAAGTCACGGTTTAATGGAACAATCAGTGGTAGTTATTTGCCAAGCTGTGAATGAGAGATCTGTTGTTGAGTTTGTTATTTACGAAATTACCATGTTTACAGAAATTCATTAAACTTGTTCATGCGTTTAAGTGTTATGACGGACAAATGATTTGTGTCATTAATTAAGCTTAAGTTTAACTACAGCAAACTCTCACCTTGCGGACACCTCCATATCCAGATCCCCGGCGAAAGCTATAGAGGTTTGACTCTCGCTATTACGGAAATATGGACACGGAAATACGGGGCTTGCAGGACTGTTGTCGGTTTTACGATTCGATTGAATATATTTTTTGTAATAATTTTGAGATTTTTGTATTTTTTTTTTTAGCAATTTTATTTCTTTATTTATCTTTATTTTTTGTTAATTTTTAATTTTTATTTTTTTGTTCAGATTTTTTTTTTTATTTTGAGATTTTTTGACCCTCGACTTGTTACCCTCGACCCTCGACTAGTTACCCTCGACTAGTTACCCTCGACCCTCGACGTAGTTCCCTCGACCCTCGACCCTCGACCAAAAGGCAAACTACTTTTTTCCACAGATTTTTGCGAACGTTCGTAGCTTAGTAACCAGGCATTAGATCGAACACGTTGGGACTAGGCCGAGAATGATGTTTGTTTACTCAAGTTTCAAGATGGAGGGAGATTCTGCTGTTCATGGCTATCATGACGCACAAATGAATAGATTTGAAAGCCAACTGTCGGAGATAAACTTGTTGCACAAAGAGAGTTTTGTAATCAATTTGTCATCGAAGTGCTAAACGGCAAAGTTCGACCACACGAATACTCAAGAATAACGAGCAATTTTCTCGCTCGTGGAGGCTGGGCCAATTGATTACTGTTGAAGTTTAATTTATTACTGGCCGTCGTCGACACTGCAAACAGCTTTGTGGGGGAATGGAAATTTTGTGCTGTGTGAAAAGCGGCCATAAACCGTTTAAAGGATCTGCTAACGAAGGTTTTTTTAAAAGTGTCAATTCACTGAAATGTACGGCACCTTTTTGAAATGTTCCCGCAGATAAGCCGCACCCGCGATTTTGAGCAACGATTTTTGGGTGTTTACGGTATTTACATATTAAAATTTCAACCCGTGAGGTATTTTTGAACCTTTGACTTCACTTTCTCTCATTCGCAACCAAGACATGGAACAAGTTCTTTAATGGCGGCCGTAAATTCTAGGAAATAAATGTTAAAATAAAATGACTTCTGATGTTCATAATGGATTGAAATTTTGCAAGGTGAGTAAAAAAGTCTAAAAGTACACGAAAATGTAAAAAAAATGAAACTCAAATTTTTGATCACACGGGGGCCACACTTAAAAGCAGTTAAAAAAATCCTGTATTCTCGCGATAAAGGCTGCCTATCTTGAAACATATTTATTATGCACTGCAATTTTATGTTTATCACAAGGTATATTGCATGCATGGGCCATGGAAAACCTGGAAAGTCATGGAATTTTAGAAAGTTGTGTAATTTCCAGAGCTCAAAAGAATATGAATCCCCTATCAGGAAAAAAGGCTAAATTTGAGTACATTATGAAAATCAATCACAAATGAGTTTTTGTCTTATTGTGACACCAGTACTAGTGCTTGGTGGCTAATGGCAGCAGACTTCCTCATGATCATCACATTAAAAAACTCAACATTTTCTGGCAATGGGGTATTATCGATTATACACATGCTGTGTAATACCGCTGTTGCAAGGATAATCTTGCAACATTGACTTGGGCTTAATTGGATTGCCCCACCTGAAAATCCAGGCACCTGAATCGTTGCTTGAGCACCCCAAAAGATCTTTCAATCACATTCCTCATTTTTCTGTGTGCCTTTTGATATTCACGTTCTACATTGGATGTCAACTTGTCAGGATGAAAAGGCGTCATCATCAATAGGGTGAGGGCATAGCCCCTGTCCCCAAGAAGCCAACCCTCTCCACCACCTCCAGCCTCTAAGTGGATGTTCAGCATGCTGCTGGTAAACATGAAAATGAACAGCATCACACTTTTCACTGCACTTGCATTTAATCAAAAAGTGAGTACAAAAAAAGTTATATTATATGACAATTTTGTATCAACCAGTAAAATATTTAATTTTTGTGAATTAAATAAGCACGTTGGTCGTTTGACCTGAAAAATTCTCCCACTCGCGCGGGCTCAAATTTGTCAGCAGTATACACAAACCGACTCGCGCAGGCTCAAATTTTTCAGCGGTATACACACAGCTACTGATATTAAAAACATGGCGTCAAAGAGGGATGAGTTGTGTGTTGATTTGAAAGCTATTAATGGAGATGGAGAACGTGGCGAAAAGTTTTGGAATACGTCTGTTGTAGAAATGAAATTCTCGGTCGAGAGAGAGTGGATTAACTAAGGCTGTGCGAAAGCAAAGGGGAAGCCAAATTACGGCATGATGAATATGGACAACATGCTTGAAGAAGTCATCGGGAATAAACTTGAGCTGGTCGGTCCTGTTCTCGATTCTTACTTGTGTGAAATTGGAAAAACACTTAATTCGAAACTTTCAAGATCTAAAGCTACAGGCCTTGTCACTCCAGTATCATTGCTCTTTCCCTGGGCGATTTTTTGTCATTTGCTTACCTTGTGCCGCGGATACTCTGGTGATGTAAAAACATTTCGCAATGGTGGTAAACATGTGAAAACTCTTACTCAAATGAGATCCTTGAAAAGACTACTTTCGCCAGCTCGCTTCTCTGGAGAAACTTTTTTTGCCAAGAGACATTTTAAGAGTGAATGTCAGTATAAGAATCAAAGAAAGTCAAAAAATCGATTTCGCTCATACTTTGCTAGTTTGAAGACCTAGGTATGTAACTGAAAGATATGAAGTTAGTTTTTTGAAATATTCAGTTTAACGGCAGAAATCCACGATAAATGGTCATCGTACCGGAAGCTCAGATTTCACTTCTCGACGATCCGAAATTTTACACTTTTCAGCTTCATGCTACACAGACGTTTCAACGGCAGTGAATCTTTGCTAAAGCTAATTGTATAGATTGACTCTTCCTTAGTTGAGTCCTGTCATTGAATTTTAAGTTTACGGTTTCAAATTTGTGGGATCTAGTAGCAATTTTGTACGAACGTCGATCAAAGTTCGTCAAAATTACAATTCGGCGCCTTTGAAATGAACCACTCAGCACGTGACATGTAACGCCACAAAAGAATAAATATATTTTCCAGCTACAGGGAACACAGTAAAATAAAGTTTAAAGTTACTAACATTTCAGACGTTTGGAAAATAGTATTTATTTAAAAGATTGCCTACATTATAAAAATACTAAACATAATTGCACTTCAACTGTCCCTGATTAATTTGTGTCATGCACGAGCGGTTCTGCCGGTTTCGAGACAAACACATATTTTAGATACATTCATTCAAAGTAACTCTTTTTTAATAACTTAATTGTTGATGACATATTCATTGTCCTAGTGTTCGCTTCAATAACGAGGAACTCCCAGCTAACTTGCTGTAGAAAGAAAAAAGTTATATTGATGAAAAGCTTTTTGCTGTTGCTAGACAGTATTGAGAAGTAACTGTTCCCATGAAAACTAAATATTGCATTGGTCTCCCCGGCGCCCTTTTCTTAATTTGGATAGTATCTATATCTTATAAACCGATAGTTTATCGCTGGAGAAGCTTAGAGACATACAGAAAAACGAGTTCATGATCGTTCTTTAATATTGCCGGTAGGATTGGACGGATGTAGTACAATGTAGTTCCTTGACTTCTGTCATACAGCTAAAAGCCCCACAAATTTATATTTCTTGAAGAGTTCTGGCACTGGAACAGAAGTAGAAGTGACTTTGGTAAGATTTGGGTGTTTTCAGAAACCGGCAAACGCATTGGAAATTAATGATTATCTCTCACGCACATCATGCGTACGCGATTGCAGCATACCGGAAGTTAGGTATGTGCCGCGAGACATATTTAGTTCTCAGTCCTTTAATTTTGCCCTTTTGGTATCTTGATCCTGGTGTGATCGTTAGATAGGGGTCATTTCAGCTAATTAAATAAATTTAGAGGGCGTAAACGTACAGCTAAATGAACAAAAAATACTGTCTGATAAAACTTGAGTGCTTGTTGAACTTTCCGTGTTGCAATAAAAAAATAATGACCTTTTCACACATTTTTTAGGTTACTTTAGGTTTTAGGTCGGGCATTAAAATGGGTATCAGTCTTTTATTTTCTCTCCTTAAAAGGGTCAGTGTTCAGGAACCTTTGCAGGACACATGCCCTACATTTACATCCTAAATTTAGATAAGTAACGCCCCCCCCCCCCCCCCCCCCCCGGGCCCAGATGTTTCCAATGCTTTATTTCCCTCCTCTTCTCTGTTTTTACAATCCACTTTAATGAAGAAATGAACGAACGAATGAATGAAGCATAGGGAATCCCTTTGCTAGGAGGGGACACCTAACTAAAAATAAGAACTTTGTACGTGTAAAAAATATGACAAGATTTAGGATACGTTGCAAGGTTAGAATAAAAAAAATAAGATAGTATTTCAATCCGTCTTTTAAAAATAGTACCCAGTGGGTACATATGTCTAATGCATCATGGATCGTTAGTGCGGTTGAAATATGTTGAAGTAGTTTCGGTATTTACAGCATAGAGCAAGAGGTGTACTAGAGGTTTGGTAGTAAGAGAGGTTCTCTTCAGGAGAAGTTGGTAACATTTGTTCTCTTAAGTTTATATATTTAGAAAGTTGACGAAATGTTATATTTGAAAATAGGAAAAACATGTTACTTAGGGTTTGAGTTCATCGATTCATGTTAAAAGATTAGTGCATTGTAGACCATAGGAAGATCGTACAGATTTAGAAGGGGGGGGGATCCTGAAAAATTTGTTTGCAAAAGCAAAAAAAGCCCAACTAAATTTTTTGCAGGCAGGAAAAAAATTGTCTGCAAGAAGATGACTCCAGAAAAAAATGTTTTCACAGACAACGATACAGAAAAAAATTGTTTGTCTTTGAAAAATTTTCATCCCCCAGCTTCCAAAAAATAATGGTCCACCCCATAGATAGACAAGATACAGCCACTTATTCAGTATTCTAAATATCCTAAATCCCATCAAAATAAGCCAAAATATATTCTTTTTCAATTCCTTTACAATTTATGCAATACTGCTCAACAAAGATTTCAATTTCCTTAAAGTGGTACTATGATCAAATTTTCACCCCTTGCAATTTTAGGCGTTTCAAAGAGTATTTAATGAAAGATTTAAAATGCCGTTTACCGTTTTCAAATATCTATTTTAATTCCAGAGATATTTAAGCATAAAAAAATCGTAAAATATGCAAATTAGGGAACTGATGACGTCATCTACTCAATCCAGTTTTTTGTCAAGTACAAAAATTAAGTTATCTCGGTCATTTTTCTGCAGAGACCAATGAAACTTTGCCGACTAATAGTTCTTCAGGTGACACACCTACAGCTGTAATAAAATTATGTTACCATGGCAACTCACTCTTTTCCAGTCCCCATCAATTTGTTTTTAATATTTCAGAATTTTTCAGTTTGGAAAAATTAAACCCAGGCAAGACGTCTGCCAAATCCATTGATATGCTTGCTAGATCTTGCATGTAAAGCATTATTTACAAATATTAATGGCCAATGCCAGAATTGGCCAGAAAGGCCTTAAGCATTGGGGGGATCTGGAACCTAGTATGTTGCCATGGTAACCAAGTTGCCAAGTTCATATTCCGAACTCAACTAGCAGAGTGTTACTGCAAAGAATCAGAGACTTTCAATACAAATTGGCTGAGATATCACTTTCCTAGTATTTAATCAGAATTTGGTTGAGTGTATGACGTCATTACTTTGCTAATTTGGATATTTTAAAAACTTGAATATCTCTAGAAAAAAAAAAGGTATTGGAAAATACTAAATGGCATTTTTCTTCTCATATAGAGTACTTTTATACAGTTTAAAACGGTTGCGAAAGAAAATATGCGGATTTCATCATAGTAGCACTTTAAACGTTTTGACACAGGAGAGCAAAGAAAACATTGCGTGCAGAATGTAATTTAATTAAAAAAGAAAGAGTTTTCTTTTCATAACTGAGAACAGCTTTCAAATAGTCAATACATGGAAATAACAATCAGATCAGTATTCAATAACTATTAAAGCGAGTTTTCATTCTGTCTTAACTACTTTTTGGCAATTTTAAATATTTATGCAAATTTCGCGCAAAATGTAATTTGATTACACCGTCTTGTTTTCAAGCTCCAGATTGAATCTTGAATGGTTGCATTCCGTGAATGAAATCCTGCTTCAGTTGAATTGAACAATCAATTGCTGACTACAATCTTATTTAATTTTCCATTTTTTCAAAGTTATTTTTTGTTTATGAACACAAAATGTCACTTCCGGAAATTTTTCATCAGAAGATGTCGATTTAATGTTGCGTTTCCCAGGGATTATAAAAAAAAAAACATGCAGCTGGAAGGAGAACATTTTCAGTGGCTTCACACTTGAAAACGAGGATTCATATTATTCCCCAAGGAAGGTTTTTTTGGTTTGGACCCTCCTACCCCCTGGAATTTCCAGTTTAGCTTCATATTTTCATTATTTTTCATGATGTAGGCAATCTTTTAAATAAATACTATTTTCCAAACGTCTGAAACGTTAGTAACTTTAAACTTTATTTTACTGTGTTGCCTCTAGCCAGAAAATACATTTATTCTTTTGTTGTGTGTCACGTGTCACATGCTGAGTTGTTCATTTCAAAGGCGCCGAATTGTAATTTTGCCGAACTTTGATCGACATTCGTACGAAATTGCTACTAGATCCCACAAATTTGAAACCGTAAACTTAAAATTCAATGACAGGACTCTCTCTCGTTCAAATATGCCTCACTGGATTTGGGCTATTTTAGACTTTTGTTTGAATGAGAAAAGTGTGTCTACTTGATCGAGGCTCAGTTCGCTCAGAAATAACCAGAGATATAAATAAGAACTATCTTTCGACTAAGGTAGAGTCAATCTATACAACTAACTTTAGGAAAGATTCACTGCGGATGAAATGTCTGTGTATCATGAAGCTGAAAAGTGTAAAATTTCGGATCGTCGAGAAGTGAAATCTGAGCTTCCGGTACAATGACCATTTTTCATGGATTTCTGCCATTAAATTGAATATTTCAAAAAACTAACTTCATATCTTTCAGTTACATACCTAGGCCTTCAAAGTATGAGCGAAATCGATTTTTTGACCATGGCCATGATTTCTCTGATTTTAAGTCCCAAGAGTGACCAACATCAAATTTCTCCTCACAAAATTAATACTTCATTAAGAGAAAAGGTTATGAGAATTAATAATGATCACTAAACGGAAATTGCTTTGATCTTTTCACACATTTTCCCTATTTAAACAATAAGAAATGTATTGAGATCATTCAAGAGAATTTGTATGTTGATATTGGGGCTTAAAGGGTTAAAAGGGTTCCTTCGACAACAGGGGGAAAAAAGGCACTCAGTCTACAATGGAAAATCAATGATTGTAACTTCTGAATCAACACCATTCTGCATTGAGTATGTAACGAAGAGCCAGAAAGCCTTTGTGTCCTTCTACATTCAAAGATATACAGTGTACATGTGATGACTATGCAGTGCACTCAAGTCTCCAGGCACTTATTAATAGGAACATTTCATCCAATTAAGTTTGGCAATGAACATTTAATCAAATCATTTAAATTTAGTAGTTACTGTTTATAAACAAACTGTTAGAGTGATTGCATAAAACCAGTGTGTATCAAACTTTTCTATGACTGGTTGTAACGGCTGGCATGCAAGCACAAATACAGCATGAGAGTTTGTACACATGCCATTTAGTTTGGTAATTCCTATTAAAGGGAAACTGTCACGGGCTGACATGCAGTTCTTCCCGGAGAGGCTTCTATACATCTAGGACTCTTTTGTTTATCTTTTAACCTAGCAAAAAAAAAATCAAAATGTTATTCACCGGTCAGGAGGTCTGTATAGAGATCTTGAGTACGGCCCTCGCCCTGCGGCCTCGGGCCCCTACTCGAGACCCCGGGCACAGTTTTCTCCCATACGGACCTCCCGGCCGGCAAATAACATATATATCGCTTACACTGTAATGTTTGCAAGAAGTATGAAATGTTTTGTTTCTTGATTTTTTGTGGTTTGTTATTCTTTACTATTCTCAGGAAAATCCCTCAGCCTCAATAATAATAATTACTATATACCACACAAGTGAATAGTGCTTTTTGCGTGTTCTGATTGGTTAACTTGGAGGTGATTAGCAAAGTACTATTCACCTCCGAGCAGCCAAAGAGAAACAAAATGGCTTCCCGTTTCGCTTCGGTTTCAATAAACGAGGAGGCTGTACCCAAGAACACAAAGATAGCAACAAAGTTTGGTTTAACAGTATTTAATGGTGAATAATAGTTAATTATTGTTCTTATTAAATTAAATTATTCAAAATTTTTCAGCAATTTCAGCTTCAGTGTTCTTATTAAGTTTGTTCTTATAAAAAGGTGTAGTACATGCAAATGTAAATGTACAAAATATTCATCAGTACACCCTTTTCATAAAGGGCTGCCTTGTAATTTTGAAAAATGTTAAATGTTTGCAACTAAGGAATGAATTAAAAAGCAAGAAAGATTGTGTCAAAAGGAGTCATCGTGCCTAGTTTCAGGGTCATTCGCATTTGAGGAGAAGTATTAGGCATTTGAATTCTTGCTAAAACATGAAAGCTAGGGGGGGGGCTTAGTAGAGGATTTACGGTAGGCAAAATTAGTCAAAACTAAACAATAGAAAACAATGGAATTAGTGTCTAATAGTACTACTTAATGCATACGAGCTTACAAACTGTTTCACAGGTTTAATAATATCACTCTAGTGTACAAACTGCTTCCAACCTAGATTGATATGCTTCATAAATTTTGATTTGGCTTTTAATATCAAGTTGTTATAATTCGTGGTGAGTACTGATCTCTACCAATAAACTACTTTCAAGTCTCTTGACCAAAATGTCCTTCCTTCCACCAGTTGAAAGGTTCCTTTTCTTAAGTTATGTTTTAAGCTCTGAAACACTCATGTCTTTTGGGTTTTTGACACTCAAAGAGACTCTATTTTCACCAATAGCTCAAACTAAATGGCATGTGTACAAACTCTCATGCTGTATTTGTGCTTGCATGCCATCTGTGACAACCAGTCAAAGAAAAGTTTGATACACACTGGTTTCATGCAATCAGTCTAACAGTTTGTTTATAAACAGTATCTACTAAATTTAAATGATTTGATTAAATGTTCATTGCCAAACTTAACTGGATGAAATGTTCCTATTCATAAGTGCCTGTAGACTTGAGTCCACTGCATAGTCATCACATGTATATCTTTGAATGTAAACGGACGCAGAATTGTTATAATTAATGGTGGGTACTGATCTCTACCCATAAACTACTTTCAAGTCTCTTGACCAAAATGTCCTTCCTTCGACCAGTTGAAAGGTTCCTTTTCTTAAGTTCTGTTTTAAGCTCTGAAACACTCATCTCTTTTGGGTTTTTGACACTCAGAGACTCTATTTTCACCAATGTGTAGCAACTCATGTGACTGCATGTCAACTTGGTCTGCAAACCTCTGACCACACTCAGTACATACATGTGGCTTTAAAATCTGTACAAGTTCAGTGCATAGTTCCTGTTTCTTTGCTGAGTTGACAATGTCATTACACTGAAGACAGGTATGGCAAAGATCACAGTCCACTAGCTTCATTCTGCCACAGTAACAGAAACCACCAGAACCACAGTGGGGCTTATATGTCTGTGGTAGTGGTTGATGTTCAGGAAGATACACACTTCTCACATAGTTGGCTTTCATGACCTGCCACCATTTACCTGCCTTGTCTGCGCTGTTGGACCTGTTGCTGAGGCTCAAGTCATTCTTGTGACTGCAGAGTGCTTGGCCTCTTTCCCCTGTTGTGAGATGATGCCAAAGCCAACTTTATACATATCGTACAGTTTTAATGTGTGATATGGCAGTGCATAACCAACTGTCCAACATGTTACATTAACATGATCTGGGAAGAATAAACAAAGCAAATTGAAATACAGGTTGGAATTCTCCTCAAGTTCCAATAGCTCTGCTCTTGTTGCAGAAACCTTGTTGAATAATGTACAAGCATTTCGTAGATACACCACAATTCGGCTGAGTGCTAGACGCTTGATCTTTTGTTCAGGTGATTCCTCGTGGCATTGTAGGCAATCAACCAAACGATACCCATACCGGGCAATAGCAATGGCTTGGTCTCCTATTAATCGGGTCGAGATCTTGTTGAACCTTTTCTTTTCATCCTTGAAGTGTTCCTTGAAAAAAGGTACAAGAAACACCAAACCACAACCAGTAATTGGTGTTTCTTACTCCTCCAATACTGGTTCAGGGACAGGGGCAACAATAATTGGTGGGGCAGCTAAAACTTTCAGAAACTGATCAAAATCTTTCTTTGTACTGACTCTTGATAGATGATGTTAAGAACCTGTTGCCAGGCATTTATCTCACAGTGAAGGGGCTCAGGCCTTTGTTTGTCAGCAAACACTCCTATTCTGGGAGGGCCAAGTTGCCTTATACCATTCTCCGCCATGTACTTGAGCTTCTTGTCATGTTTGGCATTGTTGGACAAGGTATCCTCTAAAGAAGCTTGAAACTTTTGAACATCCTTTGCATGGTTTTCTCAGTCTGCATTTGTGTATGGTTTCCAGGTGTTGCTTTTGTCAAACCCAATAGAGCCACCCATGGTACAAATGTTACCTGAAGTAATAATGAAAGGAAACAGTTAGAATAAAGAACTACTTACCAAAATGTCAATAAAATATTGTGATTTTTAATAATTTAAATATACAGTAGAACCCCGGTAACTCGAACTCTGAAGGGAAACGAAAAACAGTTTGAGTTAGCGGGGTTTCGAGTTATCGGGGTCGATTGAATATTTAATTTGCCAAGTTACTGATTTTTCAGCACTGCAGTCTCCAGTACAGTGCAAACTGAACTTATCGCGTCAGAAACTCTATCACGACCATACATTCTTGTGATAAGAGTGGAAAATGGCTGTCAAATACGTGATCTGTTCGTTGCTCTAATCAATGGGCAACCGTGGCGAGTTGCAAGAACCGGAATTCGAGTTATCGGGGTAGATTTGACCCAAATTTTGATCAAGTGAAACGAAATTTAGTTCGAGGTAGCGGGGTTTTCGAGTTATCCGAGTTCGAGTTAACCGAGTAAAAATGACTGAAAAGTGGGGTCAAATCCAAGGGAAATGAAAGTTAGTTCGAGTTAGTGGGGTTGTTTGAGTTATCCGAGTTCGAGTTACCGGGGTTCTACTGTATAAACAATTATAGATATTTAATATTTTTAAGATTTAAATATTTAAGTATGATTTAAATTTATGAATATTCAAGGCCTAGGATTTCAAATTCCATGGAAAACAAAATTTTTGGTCCCATGCCCAGAGATTATGGGAACCTATCTGTAACTATTTTTTGGTTCCATGAATATTCCTCTAGACACAAGGCTAAATACATTGTATGTCAATAGGAGGGAAACTATTTCTTGGTTCCGTTATTTCAAGAACACAGTAACAACACGGTACCGGAAACGATCGTTACCGTGAGATCCTAGGGCTTGATATTGAGATAATAATAAAATTTAAAATTTAATAATATGCTAATATTTAAATATTTAAACATTTAAATATGTAATTATAATGCTATTTAGTTTAATTAATAATCTTATTTAAAACTAAATACTGTTTAGTGTTCAAAAATTAGTAATTGTTCCATAGGTTTAATGCCTGTATTCTATTAACAATGAAAGTAAAAATAAAAAAATGAGTAAACAAATACATAAGGACCTGATTACATGAGCTGGGCTGGCCCAGCAAACTGGGCTGGCTCAGCTAACCGGGCCAGCCCGCCTCATGTAATTAGGCCCTAAGAAAGTAGGAGATTATTAAGTAGGTCCACAAGTAGCCACTTATTATACGTTCATGCACATTGGTATATGGCGACGGGTACATTGCAGCTTGTGTTGTCTCGTTGTTTGCCCAGCTCTGCCAACACATATCCGCGCTTGGTTGGAACTCCACAGTACACTCCTTTCCGGCAATCACCAACACATTTCCCTCCAGCATTGACATCTCCTCTGTATGCTGTTTCCACAGGTCTTCCAGCACTACATTTTTTTCATCTAAACTGACACAGTGGAGCAAATATTGAAAGTCAGAGCTTCTTACTCTGTCTCCAAAGTTCCATGAAGTTAAACTACCAATGGACATAGTGAGTTGGCCCGTCTCTGGGGCTCCATCATCCGAGAACTGCAGGATGAAATGATTCGCAACCTCGTTGTACCAAACAGGCCTTTTTGAAAGATGAGAAACCCTAAGGTGCAAATCAAGCATCATAAAGACAAGTCCTGTTACAGTCCTTGAAACTCCAGCTACACCAGGCAATTGTGTGACATTGCCAATGTCCAAGCTATTTACAAATTTATCCACCGCTGAATTACACGCTGACTTGGGCAGTCTTAAGTCAATTCCCATACAACTAGCATTTCGAGGTAGCCATGTTTCAGACTCTGGATCAAAGTACGAAGACTGGGTTCTACACACAAGCGTATATTTCCTGCGGGACAGATGGTTGTGGTATTTTGTTGCTGCTGCTTGCCTTGGGCCCCCATATCCACTTGAAGCCCGTGCTATATCTTTGCAGCGGTAGATTTTGAGACGAGTCTGCTGGTCGTAATTGCATTTTGCATTCCATCACGTCAGAGCGGATGAGAACGAAGTTTTTCGTTCTGTGGTTACGTACCCGTTGTTTTTTGTAGTTTTCTTTTATAAGATTCGACGGTGTGTGTGGCGAATATGCTATAAAAGTCATTGTCAGAAACAGGCCGATATAATGGTATGGGGTGCCATTACCGCCAAAATTATTGTTTTATTATTATTAGGCACTAGTGTGTTATTATTAGGCACCAGTTTATTATTATTAGGCACAATGTTTTATTATTAGGCACTATTTTATTATTGTTTGGCATTATTTTCTATTATTATTTCATCTTTATTATTAGGCACTGTTTCATATTATTTTTGTACCTTACTATCTCCAAGTAGTCAGCGGTTTTACACATGAGAACACCATGGCAGACATTGCGAATGATCAAGGGATAGACATCTTGACTTTGTAGGCCCAGAAAAAGCAAAATGTAGCTGAGTATGTAGAAGCAATTTATCCTCGAAGTATAAAACGATGGCAACTAACACTATTTCCGACTTAAGGCATGAAGTTACCTCCCGATTACAAGAGATTGTTGCTTGTGTTGGTGTGTCTCATGACAGTGACTTAGTGGAGGAGCTTGAAGAAATTCAAAAGCATGTGAATCTCCTTGATTCAGTGACAAGAATACCTGAAGAGTTGTTTAATTTGTTGAGTAGCGCACGATCACTTTTACAGCAGAATGAGGAAAGAGCAAGTGTTGTTCGTAGTGGTACTCCTGGTAGGCCAGCTTATGACATCAGGAAGGAACAACTTGAGATGCTTCTAAGAGCTAGATTTAGTGTCCGATCTATTGCAGACCTTTTGCACGTCAGTTCAAGGACCATAGAACGACGAATGCAAGAACATGGCCTCTCAGTACGTGCTTTATACACCGAAATGCAGGATAGTCAGTTGGATGACATAGTGAGGGATATAAAAAGAGGGAACCCAAGCTGTGGGTCAAAAATGTTGGCTGGGTACTTTGGTGCAAGGGGTATATTTCTGCCTAGACGTCGGATAAGGGAGTCACTTTCTAGGGTAGACCCTCTTGCAGTTGCTGCAAGACGCTGCAAAGCAATGAAACGGCACGTGTATAATGTGAGCAGGCCACTTGGTCTCTGGCACTTTGATGGAAATCACAAACTTGTGAAGTGGCGTTTTGTTGTCCATGGCTGTGTGGATGGCTTCAGTCGAATCCCAGTTTTTTTATCATGCAGCACAAACAACAAAGCTGTTACTGTGTACTCACTTTTTATCAAAGCGGTACAAGACTGGGGATTGCCCTCAAGAGTCAGATGTGATCAGGGATCTGAAAGTGTGGATGTTGTCAAATATATGTTGAGTACTCGAGGAACAGGGAGAGGTTCAGCTCTGGTTGGTAAAAGTGTGCGCAATCAAAGAATTGAGCGAATGTGGCGGGACGTGTTTGAAGATGTTTTGGCAAATTTCTACGAGTTGTTTTCTCTGATGGAGGAACTGGGTATCTTTGACCCTTTATCTGAGTGTGATTTATGGTGCCTTCATTATGCATTCCTTCATCACATAAACTATCGTTTACATGAATGGTCTGCTGCCTGGCTGAGACATCCCTTGTCTACAGCCAACAACAACACACCTCTTCAACTTTGGATCAAAGGTTCACTGAATTCTGCAGAAAACAATACAGACCCGGTTGATGTTACTGATGAATATGGCATTGATTGGAATGGTCCTGTTCCCCTTGATGAGGACACTGTGGAAATTCCACCTACTTCTCAAGCTCTGACAGATGAGCAAGTTGCTGACCTTGAGTCAAGAACTGAGTTACTTCGAGAGTCTTCAATAACAGATGATAAAATTAAACTTAACAAACTTGCCAAGGAATTTCTTGAGCAGCATTAAGTTGAAGTAACAATCCACTCTGGAATGTTTAAATGAATGACTTCTTACTAATACCTGAATGTGTGTCTCAAACCAATGGCAGGCATACATGCAAGAGAGGAGCCTAGGGTACCCAGCTTCACCTTTGATGTTCAATCAGTAATGATTATTTTGATGGTCTGTTGTTTGCCCATAAATTATAGTTACTATATGACTTCAGCTCCATTAGAAAAATCACAAGTTTCTCCCACCCATTCATACATAATTTGTTCACACATGGTTGTTTACTCTGTCCTTAAGGCTGCATTCATTAAAAAGCAGGAGGGGGGAGGAAATTGTATAGAGTACTGTATTTTTAACATCCCCCCTGAAAACGGTACAAAATTACACATCCCCCCTTACCTGCTTGGAAAAAATTTGTATCCCCCCCTAACAGCTTCATGTCAGGAAACTTGAGTCCCAACTTAATGTTAAAGCATGCTTTGTTCTTTCACTTTGTAATCAGTGGCGGATCTAGGGTGGGGAAAATCTTTGGGCCTCCACCTTAACCTAAGGCCCAAAGGGCTGGAAAAAAATTTTGGGCCCTTCCTTATAAGCTGATATGGATGCACTTTGCAAAAATCACACTTAAAAATATTACCATTATTCTGTATATATTTGATGTGTAAAAAAATAAACATCCCCCTGAAAATTGCTCTGAGAATTAACATCCCCCTTCTGGAGTACAGAAAAAGGCTAGACATATCCCCCCTCATTTTCCTCCCCCCCCCCCTCCTGGTTTTTAATATGGACGCTACAAAAAAACAAGTATTTTAAATTGAAATTCTTTATTCACCTAAATGTAACCCTGCAATAACAAAATGTTGAACTTGAACTTGTTTAACACAACCACTGAGTAATAATGTTGGACTAATATAAGCACTATGAAACTAAGCTTACTTTTGTGTAGGATTCTCCTCTAACGTTTCCTATTAATTTTGTCCATACAGCAAACCTATAAAGGTCTATAAAATTGGGCATGGTCGTATTATATATGTTGTTTATAACTTGCATGCAAGGAAGAACTGCATATATTTCAATTAATATGTAAAAACATAATTAAAGAGCCCAAAGCAAGAAGTACTCCCAAGCGAATCTTGCTTTTTTGCATCAATAAAAGAACTTTCTTGTCAATATTTTCGGGTTCAGGGATGTGCCTGCAACTCCAATTAACCACCCAAACCCAGAATTCTGTAAACAAAATGGTCTTAAAATTAAAGTCACTTAGGACATTTTTCTCAGGGCTCTTCAATTTTCTGAAACAGTAATCAGTAATATTGATAAACAGTGTGAACTTTATGCTTAACTGTATCCACTCTTACAGGTTTCCCAAGTAATAGTATGGCAACTTTAATGTAAAATGGGTGGCCCTCTCTTGAACATTACAGTATTCTACTGCTATATTTAGCTTTTATATATTTTGCTGTAGAATGTTTGTTAGCTATTAACGTTTTCCATTAACCGTTTTATTTATTTATTTATTTATTTAATTTTGCTTTATTGCCAACCACCGTCCTAGTTTTAATCTAATTTAACTTCGCTCAGCTCGATAAGCTTTTTAGTTTTTCTGAGTGTTATTACCAATATCCTGTTTTAATTTTTTTTTGAAGCATTGTATGAAGTCCTTTTTTTGGTAATAAAGTTGTTGTCTTGTTTTCATTTTGATATAATATTATAAAAGTCACAGGTTCCCAATTTTGTAATCTTCATACATGGCTATAAAATGTAAATGTCTGCACAGACAATATTCTGTTTTCCCTAAGCATAGCCAAACCCTTTGCTGTTCCTGATTGCAAACGTCATTGCATCTCTAAATGCGACATATGTTTTGTGAACAGTTGGAAGGTGCAACATAGGCCCACATGTATTGGCCTTGGGAAAGGGGGATAAATTACCATCTTTGTCAGGATCATGAAGGAACCCAAGAGTTAAATCCCAACCGACCCGTAGTGGTGGTAATTGTTTACACCCGCAAGTAAAAAATAGCAGATCACTTAAGGTGATAGTTGTTTCCCCTTCTTCTACATCTTGTAAATAGTCGCACCAGTGAGAAATAATTACATTTTCTAATGCTCTGTTGTTTGAGCCTTCTTCACTCTGAAGAACAGTGAGCAAATTCTTGAATGAATCGGCATCTAATTCGACTGGACTGTAGCAAAAAGCTTCATGAAAAACGTCAGGATTGTTTGTAATTGCCTTCAAGACACCCAAGTCTGATAAACCCTTTTGAATTGTTCCAGGGCTGGCCACGCCCTCCCCAATGTGAGCCAATGAGCTGTTCGTTTTACAATGTTGTCAATGTCCTTAATGGACTTAATTTGTTGAAGGGTACCCCCTAATTCCAAAACCGTGTCCAGATTATTACGTGACATAACTTCATATCCTTCTTGAACTGACTGAGCCCTAGAAAGTTGTTGCCAAGAGGTCTTAAGTTCAGGTTCATATATATCCTCAACAGCTACCTGTACTTTATCTGGACCATAGATCAAAGCATCATACTGAACAGGAGATAAAAAGCAAAGCCCAGGGCCCCCATGGACAAGGGACAGAGCAGTTATTTTTCCCTGCATACAGGTATTCTGAGTTTGCTAAACATGAAGCATTGCATGACAGGAACAGTGCTTCCTTTGGACAACAGAACAACTGCGAATTGGCCAGCCGCTCTACAACAAGAGTTAAAAATTCACCTGTTGGCCTTCTCAAATCCACAGCACCCTCAGATGTCCCAGAATCGTCACTGAATCTCACAGATATCTTGTTACTGGGAGAAAACGATTTCCTTGTCAAACCCCTTTTTGTGCCCTCCCAGATATCCTTTCTACAGATATTAAATTTTGAAATTTTGTTTTCATTGACTGCTTCAGCTAACTCTGACAAAATGTCTTGTAACGACAAGACAGGAGTTACATTTATTACTTCCACATTTGCCACCTCAACTGAGGCTTGCTCATTATCAGAGTCCAATTCTATAGCAATTTCATCCTTAAATAAGGAGCCATAGAAAAAATCAGTGTTGCCTGTTTCTTCCAATGGCATTATGCTAGAGATACTTGATAATGGTTCTCCCTGTTCACTCTGTTCCCTTGGTAATGGTTCCCCCGGTTCACTCTGTTCCCTTGGTAAAGGTTCACTTGACTTATTCTGTTGCCTCGGCATTGCTTTACTTGCCTTCTGCCTTTGCGAGGGGGTGCTGATTGTCTCACTGCATGCGACTTGGGAGTTTGCATCTTGATTTGAGATGTAGGAGTTACCAATGTCGCTGCGAGGAAAAAGAAAGGTAAAACTACTACTTTAGTGCAATTTTCAGTATCAGTTGTGACAAAAAAATGACTACAGAATGGTGAATGAAAATATCACAACTGATATTTTTCCATATGGTAGTCCACCTCTTACAATCACTTCTTTCGAAAATTGCATGTGGTGATACAGTGTACATGGCTAATTATATGTCAAATATTGTTGTTGACAGGTACCATAACTTTGTGATAGTGCCTAATTAGTGTCCAGTTCTTGGCTTTTAGTTATACATGGTTTTTTGGATTGAATTAGTCAACTGATAAGCAACTGTTTTGAGGAATATTATAACATAAAAAACACGCTTACTTGGGTTGAATTGTAAAGAACAATTGATCACAAACAGCGCAGTTTGAACTACTGCCATCTGAGGTGTTATGCCACTCCTCCAAGCAAACACTATGAAATACATCACTGCAACATGCTGGGGTAAGTCCTTCACCAACAATGTCCTCTAAACAAATCTTGCACTTCTCTTTCCTACACTTCTCGTGCTTTTTAAGGCAGTTCTGGAAAAGATAAAACTTCAATTACAAATACAGAAATACTGAGATAGAAAGATATGACCCCTGGGTATTCTACAATGTGAGGAGGGTGATGAGGGGGGAGGGTGTCTGGAATGGTTGTCGAGAATGACTAAAACATCTCCTCGGATTACATGTAGATCTTAATGAAATATAAGCGAGCCTGCAAACTAAATGTAATTAACTTTAAAGACTGCCTTTATTTTCTCTTTCCGTGACAACAACCATCTGCATTAATTGATTGAAATCAAACCCTGGTTTTACATGTTTGTACTACACCCAAAATAAACATTTCGTTCGTGACTTAAATACTTGACAATCTGATAAGAATAAACTCAACAATGTCACACAACTTCGAACTAACGACAGTGGCACTGCGATTTTTCAAAAATACAACAGGGGACTTCACTTGGGCAGACGATAAAAATCTGTGCATTTAGCACCGATTCAGTGAAATATAAGCTTAAAGCTTATATCTCTAAACAGCAAGTATATTTCAGTGACAGTTCTTACCTCCGTATGTTCCCTCAACTTATCCATTGCAACGAACTGTAAACATGAATTGCATATTTCTTCCAAAACTGAGGGATCTGTGTGTTCTTGAACTGTGTTAAGATCGATGTCACACTGAATGGGTCGAACATAAACCCTTCCTTGACCTATAAACTGTGATATATACTGCACGGTGTTCCCTTGAGGCCTTGAGGCCTGGTAGGGATGATGTGCAATTCTCGTTTACCTGGTTCGGCGTACATCAGCTCCAAACCACCCACATCAGAGAGCTTCGGAAAGGAATCCACGAGAACAGAATATAGGCGAGCAAATGTGCCGTCTACGGGAAGGGCAATTTTCTTCTCTCCCAAACCACAGAGAAATAGTTCTCTCTTTTCTTGTACGGTAGGGACTTCGGCCTGACTTTTATCTGCCAGGCATACAAACTTTCGTGTCACGGTTTTCTCCTTCTTCTTCGCCGAGCTGCCACGTCGCCTTTTGATAGTGGAGAAGTTTGTATTTGATGGCCTCTTCATGCCGTAAACGTTCGGGAAAAGCCGCTCCATTTCTGTTTTGAAACTAGTGCCAGCGCCCTGGTTCGTCGTGGAAGGAATTGGTTTAGCTGTTGAGGTTTCTCCTTCATCAGGGCTAGCAAGCCCTTCGATTACCTTAACGGCTTTTGAAAGCAGATCCTTTACCACGAAAACGTTCTTCTCCGCCATGTCATGTCAACCTATTTACTGTGCCGTGACTACTGGAGCTGCAGCCGAGCTGCTGCGATTTTCATTGGTCGAGACGAAAAAAGGCGGGAAAAGTGCTAATAATGAAAATCAATGCCTAATAATGCAACAAGGTGACTAATAATAAAAAATAATTCCAAACAATAATAAACTGGTGCCTAATAATAAAACATTGTGCCTAATAATAATAAACTGGTGCCTAATAATAAAACATTGTGCCTAATAATAATAAAACAATAATTTTGGCGGAAATGGCACCCCATATAATGGTAAGTTTTTTTTAAAACCTATTTTATTGAAAACTTTAATAGTTAGCAGTTTCTTCTCGATGTTTTGCCAGAAGCATAATTTCGCGCCCAACTGTCTTTGTCCACGTGTCGTTTGCGATCGATCGAAATTTATAGGGTTGCCTCAGTCCAATTTTACGTTAAAAATTCTTATTGTTTTCAACAGAATGCGTTTGTCAAGTAAAAATGTTTATATTGGACCTTATTCACCAGTGAAGTGGCTCAGACATGGGTCTATTGAAAGGTGACAGAACGGATCCGACAGAATGATACCCGTTTGTCATTTGCCCAGATCCGCTCATCAAGGAATGCTGTTCATTGAGCCCTTACACTGCACCCGTCTCGATTGTATGGGAGTGGAATTTTTTTTCAGTATCTACAAGACGATTTTGAGGTTTTACTGCGTTGCAGTTTTGTTTAACAAACAAGATACTGCGGTACTGATTGTTGGCGCTTTCCACTAACCTAGCGGAGAACTTTGACACTTGCCTCAGGTCAGTTTTTGTTTTTTCGTGAGTTCATTTGTTTCATTGATGAAATATTAGGATGATTATTTAACAACGGACCTACGAGTATTGAACGGTTAACTCAAAGCTGGTCATGGTACTCGATTTGCGGTATGAAATTTTTGACAGGACGGTGTCGGGGCTAGATTGTTCACTACACTGACTTTAATGTCATTAAATGTGTCGAACTTCACTATAAGTTAAATTGATCAATAGATTCTCATGCTGTCAATTACGAATATTTCGATCAAGTGTTCTCTTTGGTCAGACATTTTCTTGACCACAGATTTTCCGCTCTTTATTTGATGCAGGATGCGGGAATTTTTCCACACGCGTTTCAATTTTATGGCTCAATGGTTACGACGTGTTTTGTTTCTTGCAGAATACCGAAACAAAGGTAGTGTATTTAATTGTTGGTTTTTGTTTTGTTTTACGTTAAATAAATGTTATTTTCAAGGCAATTGGCTTCAGCAGCTAGCTAAATATATTCGTTTTTCTATGTTTGAAGAAGTACAGTTGCTCGACGCCCGAGAGAATTTTTAAAACCTAGAGGAGTTGTGTTTCCAGAAGGGGACGAGGAGGAAAAAAGGTAACTTGTTCTCGCCAGTTCATTTTTTCTTGATTTGGTTTCATCATTTAAAAAGGAAACACTTGACAAATTTTTGGTCTTAAAAATTAAAACATTTCAGAACCCCAGAAAAAAAAAGACAGCAAGAGGCAGAGGAGTTGAGAAGAAGAGATGAATTGAAAGAGAGGCTGGAAAGAGAAAGGCTTAAGAAATTAACCAAAAAAAGAAACTAAATTTGTAGATGAAAATAAATTTACATACATACATGATTTATTTGATAAAGCAGGTTACAAATCAATTGGCAAGACGTTAAGTCCTGATGTGGACCTGCACTATCTAAGATAATAAATTACAATAAGATCCTACATAATACATGATCCAAAATTTATTTACAATCCAAAACCCAAAGTTATCTCAACCAAGAACTATAAATCGTTAGACACTAAGCAATTTAGGAGCGACTTCGATCAGGCCCCATGGCATATAACTGGATTATTCGATGATATCGATGACAGCGTAGATGCTTGGCAATACTTATACGATGAAATCATACACCACCACCTACCCCCACGAGATGTTCGGATAAGAGATAAATTTCTTCCATGGATTGACACCTCCATTAGAAAAGAAATGAACAAGAGATACAAACTTCTAAAAAAGGCAAAGTCATCAGGTAATCCTGAATTATGGAGTCTCTACAAGCAGAGGAGACTAGAGGTGAAAAAGCTATTAAAGAGTGCTGAAGCTGCTTACTGGCATAACTTATTCAAAGAAGCTACCAACCCTAATGAATTTTGGAAATTGAGAGACAGTGTTACTGGTCAAAGAAATTCTCTCCCTCTGGTTGGCTATTAAACTTGTAAAAAAGCTTTTTGGGTGGCTGCACTAAGGTGCATCGTGCTGTAAGCAATAAGGAATGAAAAACATAGGTAAATGCAAGTTACTCTCCATGCTCAAGGGAATATTACTTAACTGGGAATTGTGCTACTTGTTAAGATTATTTGTGCAATAATAAGCAATTTTATTCCCAGACAAAGGTGTACCATAAAGCCTCCAATGTAATTGTTCTCATACACATTTGCATGTCTGTAAATTTTTCCATATCTAGTAGTGTTTTGTATTGGCTATCAAAAATAATCATGCCCAACACGTAAAAGCCAATTCTCTAAGAGAATAATTTGTTAAATGCAAACCAGGTACCAAACCAGTTACAGTTCGACCTCTATTAAGCGGCCACCCTCGGGACTTTGTTAACTGGCCGCTCAATAGAGGTTGGCTGCTTAATAAAGTACAATATAAATTGGATAGGAATGGCAGTAATCATGATTCTATTGACTCTGTATAACAAAATGCTTTTAAAACGTGAAAATATTTGAATACAAATCCAAAATTCATTATAACAAAGTATCAAGTGCATTTGCAGCCCATGCATAGTTCTAGCTCTAACACAGAGGGCATGTAGTTGAAATGTGCAGTATTTCTCCGGGTTGATAATGTACAGAAACATACGCGAAACATCGTTGACAAGTTTCTTAGGCCTCCAGTTCTTGTTTCCTTGTTGTTATCAATTATGACCTTTTATCATCTGTCACCATTTCGCTTGGAAAGATAATTTGCTAGCCGCTTAATGGAGGTAAAAAACCATATAAATAATACACTTGCGACAGCAAAAAGGTGGCCGCGGCCGCTTAATGGAGGTGGTTGTTGAATAGAGGTACATGTATCAAATACAGCATTTTACTGGCAAATAAATTGGGACTTTAGAAAGTGGCCACTTAATGGAGGGTGGCCGCTTAATAGAGGTTGGACTATAGTGGCAATTCCACTACATGTAAGGACCAAACTTCAAGCTATGTAAAAATAAATTTTTATTGCATTCTATTCCATATTTTTCATAAAATTGAGAATTACCAGATACTTTTGCATAATTCATGGTTCTACATTAGGTTTCAGCAATATTGTACTTTTTAATATTTAAACAGTGCATTACTTCAAATATACACTGCATTAAACATTTTGTTTGTTCATACATGTATACAGTACCAGTGAACACTCCCCATTTTGTGATTTAAATATAATAAGCCCAACTATTTACAATCACTGGCATACAATTGTTTCTTTTTAAATTGCATAATCTGATCAAATGGCAACATAATAGACATTCATTTTGATGCAGAGACATGACTCTGAAATAAATTTTTCATCAATGTTTGTCGTATGCTACAAGTGTATGTTGCAAGTAAAAACATCCCCCAATTATTAACTATGTACAATAGCAACAAATTTACAAACTAATTAACTCGAGACATTTTATACTTCAATTGGCATTTTGTTGATTTCTCAACTTGCATCACCTCACAAGGTAAACTTACAATGTAACTGTACACAATGAATTGCACCATGTGTGGAAGCAACCCCAAGTAAGGTGTTAAAGATAATTTATTTTTCATGTTTTGCAGGTACCCTCTCTTCTTGGCTAACATCCAAACCTGTTTGGTAAAGGATCTGACAGATCATTACAATAGTAATGTATGTCAACGAACTCAGTTCACATAGCCATCAAAAGGTACTACGACCAGACATTCTTAATTGTTAGATGCACGGTACTATGTATCTAATAATAATGATAGTAGTGTATAGTGTCCTGCTTTACCAACAATAATATTGTTGTTTTTGTGTCAGATTTTGAGTGTTCAAAGTTATATATGTACCATTCAATTGAAACTAGCTCCATCGCCCCTGATAACAGCAAAGCTTTACAGTAAAACTTGGGCCTGAAACTTCCTTTTTTGCATACTCAACTGATAAGCGTAGTAATCATCTATCACCAATAGAAAACGCCTATTTTTCTACAGGGATGTTACATGCTTTCCTTTGTACAGGCTTCCTAAAATTTCTCAAAGTAGAGTTGCTCTGAAGCCACTGGCTCTTTGACACCAGTGCCAGGCGATTACACACATTTGGAGTGGTAGCATACATCCTGTCTAGTTTGTTGACCACTGGGTGAATGCTTTCAGAGCAGTGCTCTGCTTCCATGCCCACTGTACCCCTTTTTCCTTGCGTTTTCTGGGACATGGTGTGTTAGAACGTGGAATTTTCTGAGCAGGCTGCAGTCAGGGAAGTTCACAGGAAACCAACAGCCAAAGCTTGCACATCTAATAGCAAGAAAGCAAACTTCGTGTCGACATAGAGGGACACTTCTTGAGTAGAGTTGGTAGCAAAGGGATAGCTTTGTTAGCAATGTTGAAAATTTGTTCATTATTTTGCTGGAACTGAAGATCTGCCAACCACCGTCTTGTACTTGAATTTTCACAGGTTTGAAAACTTGAACAATCTTTTTGATGTTGCCAGTCTGCATTATTTTATCCACATCATTTCCCACTAATGCGCCTTTGTGGTAAGTTCTCTGGAGGCATCAAGCTGCTGATTTTTTTCTTTTAACATAGTTTGGAGAATCTTGTTTTCTTTTGTCAAATGCTTTGCACTCTCCCTTGCCTTAACAGCTTCATCTGTGTGTAAGACAAACCTGCAATCATACAAATAGACGTTGTTTAAATTGTAGTTACAAACCGGTAATTATTAGCAAAAATGATCTCTGATTTTTTAAATTAAAGCTTGTTTCAGCTTTATTTCCTTCAATTCTATCATGTATGCTTATTAATTCTCACTGCAACAGGTTGCCTGAGGTTCAGAAGATTATTGACAATGGACTGCCCAGTGAGAAGTCAAAACAGAGCAGTGCTAAGGTATGCCAGTATATTGACACAATAAAGATTTGTCTGATAAAGTTTTAATTATTAGATTCATTGTATTATTATATATTGTTGATTTGTCATTTTTGTGCATTCTTTCTTCTCTTTCTCTACAGTTAAACTAACATAGACAATTGAGACAAGAAATATTATGGAATTGTTCAGTGATCGTAATTATTGGTGCTGTTAATTTTGTATACATAATTGTTTGTAGGGAACATTGTTCACAATATTTTTCACAGAAGAAAGTCAACAAGGACTTGCAAGGGGTTGATGGGTGTGGGTCTCTCAAAATCATTTGTAGTTACCATACATGTATAGAACTACACAATAGCTTTGTGGGGCTAATGTTTACATTTGTCTCGCCATTTCTTTGATTTGTAAAAACACCTTCCTCGCAAATTACCATCGCCAGTCATAAATCACATGTGTCTGTTTGTTGCAACACCTATCAACGAAAACGCCATAGGCACCAAAGGCGGAAGCACAAGGCAGAGCCCGAGGTAGTAGCAGCCTTGGCCTTTAAAGAGGGCTCAGAAGACCAAATACAGCCTTTCGAAAGAATCAGGCTAAAAGGGGACTACCATCACAACTGCAATGTCTTAGCTCTTGGGGGGGGGGGGGGGGGGGGGAGAGTTGATCGTAGTCAGATGCCTGAGCGTGGAACAGGAGGCCCACCCCACAAGTGACATAAAGCAAACTCTCCTGTGTATTTATTTAATCAAAAATATTTCAACTGGAACATGGAACAGTATTTTATCGACATAGCCATGGACTTCAACTACTAAGGCGAAATTACTACTTAATTTTCAATTGCCGCCCAAGGAGAGTGAATCGGAAAATGGGAAAAAGGTGTTTACATGAAGGGTGCCAGTCAGGTGGGACAACCGGGCGAGTGTCCATACCGTTTTCCACTGTTCTACGGAAATAGGTCAGATTTTCTTACATTGCAACTTCTCCAACCAAGGACACCCAAGCAGAGTATATGCAAATTGATGAATGAAAATCAGCCTGGATGTTAACAATATATTTTTGACAAATAAGCGATCCAATCAAGCTGCACACCACATAATCAATACATTTGTGACAATTTCTATCCTTTCAACACGCAAATACTACACATCAGTCTGCAACGAATTTGTTTGGGTGCCCTTGGTTGGAAAAATTCGCAATTTAATAAGTGAATAGTTGTATACTTACTCCAAAATAATTACAATATTGAACTTTATACTGCTGAAAACCAACCTAAGCAGCTCACGCTTAAAATCATCACAACAGTGACTTCACAGATGGAACGGACAGGGGAGCAATTGTTCTGTGAAGAAATGCTTCGGAAACAATGTGCAGTCGTACTCTGCCAGTATTCTTAAATTTAACATTTGAAGAGGTTTGTTGCAATTAAATATTTGCTATAAAGTAATTTCCATATGCTTTAGATAAACTGCTAGTAGTTATTTTATACTTAATGGAAAATGTTTACATTTCAACCATGTAGGTGTGTTATCAAGCTGCCCAAGATGAAAAGCTGATTGTTTTAGCTGTCTTAGCTGATGAAACAAGTGATCATCTTGCAAGGTGACTAATCACTTCCACATGCAGTATTAGTTTTGCTAGTTTGAAGAATTATTAAATGCAGGGTTGGACATAAGCGCTCACCCATCCGCACAGGGGAGTATCAAAACTGTCGTGTGAGTACAAATCACCAATCACTCGCCCGGTTTGGTGAGTATGACTTTCAGGTCCAGAATATATTATTCAAAACAAGTGTAACTTGCTACTTTCCACTTAGAAATAAACTACAATGTCCACATCTAATGGTTCATGGCGCAAACATACAAAAATAGCTCGCTTTGCTCGGTAACTGTTAAATTAATCTTGAAAATGAACTGAGAAACTTGATGGAGACCTCGTAAACTTCCTACAACTAGCTATAGCTTAAACTAAGGAAGAGTGTCAAACATGATTAAAAATTTAACTTCAATATTTTATGTTATTGGGTGGAGGAGGGAGGGCAGCTTAATGTTTTCTGTGTTTGCGTGAAGCTAGGAGACTGGGTGAGTGAAAAATTATCTTGGCAAGTGCACCTTGAAGGTCACTCATCCAAATGGTGAGCACTCCAAATTTTAGTTTTCAACTCTGAAATGTCAATTCATTGAATGCAAGTGCTGTCCATAGGCATTGCAAGGGAGTTAAATACAATTACTCAGCAATTTCCCACTTTGGCAGACTTTATCAATTTGGAAATGGAAATGGAAATGTGTCAAATTATTGCGGCCATGAGTGTTATTTATTTTGTTGTAATTATGGCAGATTTCCTGAAATTGATTTACTACATCTCTCTTAATTGTTTTACAGTCTTTTGAGTGGCATTTCTAAAGCCAATGCATTCTTTTGGATTGCCTCGGCCAAAACCAACAATGGACAACAAGGTATAGAATTTAATAAATAAATTTTAAATAAATAAATAACAATAATAATAATAATAATAATAATAATAAATAATAATTTGATTAATGGGACTTACATTATTCAAATATCTTATTCTTGTTATTTACATACCTTGTATGGCATTGTCACATAAAACAGGACTGAATTTTAACCACAAGACATGCCCAATAACTTATACAAACTACCTACTCTCATCGGCAATTTAAAATGCAGTTGCTTTTTAGCATGATTTCATTACAATGTAAGAGCTGGTAATAACATTGGGAAATTGAAATTTTGGTAAACAAAGAATCAAATAAAGGGTTGAAAGACGAGATATTGAATAACAGTTCATCATAGAGGTACTATATCATTTAAATGTGAAATTACGCAACAAACGCTTCAACCATGCAGATTATTTTCAAGTCATAAACATTTGGTTTTAACATTGTATGTATAGTCTTTAAATTTTTTAAACAAAATACTACGTTAATAAATTCTGTGTATTTTTTCATTAAAATTGCATGCATGCATGTAACCTGACTTAAAGTTATCAATCACCTTAGCTATGTGTTGTTCTCAAGTTTGCAATTGATAATTAACCTTCTTCAAACTGACCCAATTTGAGTACATCATATTACAGAAGACTTACACAGATTTACTAATTATTTCCTTTTTATAGTGAAGAAGAAGTTTGGAAAGCTGCCCTCCCCACCCTCCCCTTCCCCCCTTTCCCCTCCCCACCCTGCCTTCAAGCACAAGAGAGAGATGAGAGAACGCTTTTGTATTCTGCTGATTCTGTTGTAGTGCTAAAACCTGGCTACCCACCTGATCTTCAAATCCCCTCACCGTTTTCGCTTGGCATAATAAGAGACGATGTTCTCAAGGATGAGCACTGTTTTTCAGTCAAGGTAACTTTCTTTTCTTTCCCTCTTTTGATGATTGTCTGACATTCTGTCCAAGAGCCGATGTCACCATTCACCGTGACGCAGTAGCCATTGAGGTGGAAGGGGCAAAAGTGATTTTTGAAACACCCTTAATTTTTGCAACTAAGTGAGGAAAAGGATTGGACCGGTGAATAGCCTGTTTACCGTTAGCTCTTTGTATAGTTGGTGGCGTTGCTATGCCGACTCGTCATCTCCAGAAAATCATCCTACTTGTCATCGACAGCCATTTAAACTTTGTCTTCATGCATCAAAACTTGTACAGTGCATCACTGCAACATTTTACTTAACACTGTGCGGTGAGAAAATTCTCAAAGCCCGAACCGCCCGTGCAAAACCCGGTCTCCCATTAATGGATATGGGAAAACTTAAAAAAATTAGTCTGTTTTAATTACCTGTTATACTGAGTTTTAATTTTTACTTATAACAGTAGGCTAGCGGCTTGGTCTACTACCATTAGCAAAAAGTAAAAAAAAAATAAAATGAAAAAAATTGTTAAGGATTGCTTGTCTGTTTCTTATAAAATGCTGGTAAGGATTTCAATTCATTTTAATTTACAGGTAAGGATTCAGATTTTGTACCTGTTATAAACATGTTTATTTCTTTGAGAATGTAAAAATATGTTGGCAAACAATGCTGGGTAACAGTCAGTTTTTTTACATTTCCTATAAAGTGAGGTTTTGCTTTGTATTACATTTATTCTGTGCGCTTATTTTAATTCAACACGAGATTGCAGAAGGTTCGTATGGTTCTGGGCCAAGTCGAGCGGCTGGTTGCACACCCCGCTTAGCCCACGGTAAATTGCAGAACTGAAAAGAAAACGTTTTCAAAAGACTGGTAAGACTTGAACTACTTGTTGAATACTTTTCCTTAACTACCAGTTTGGCATTAAAATAATGGCAAATTATAAGAAAAGTTAATGGAATAGGTATATAATTACATTCCATTTTAATATCGTTTAGTTGTGGGAGGCGCGGTGGCCTAATGGTTAGTGCGCTGGACTCCGGATCGGGCGGTCCGGGTTCGAACCCTGGCCGGGACACTGCGTTGTGTTCTTGGGCAAGACACTTTACTCTCATAGTGCCTCTCTCCACCCAGGTGTATAAATGGGTACCGGCAAATTTACTGCTGGGGGTAACCCTGCGACTAGCATCCCATCCAGGGGGGAGTAGAAATACTCCTAGTCGCTTCATGCTACGGAAACCAGGGATAAGCACCGGCCTGATGGGCCACTTGGCTCGTATGCAGACTTTACCTTTACCCGTATCATGTAAACAACATTGATTGTTGGCTAAACGGCTAAATGTAGAATCAGACAAAAGCAGCAAACTTGAAAGATGGAATATTAAACATGTCATTAGCATGGGACAAAGTGAATATCGAACCCATGACCTCGCAAACACTGGGTGGAAGCTCTATTCACTGGGCTATAAGAACCTTATGTTGAGAAAGGCCATTACCTGAGGGTCCCCTATACTTTTTACGTGAAGCATGATTGGATTTATTTATTTTTCCGTGAAACGTGATTGAAACTTTTATTTTTTCATGATTCGTGTTTGCCAATTTCAAGATCTTTTCACGTGTACGTAAAAGCAATTTTGAACTTAAACGTGACCCGTGAACGAAGAGTTGAATTACACGTGATTGGTGAATCATATCTTGTTTTGCGTGGCTTAATTATCATTTCTTTCAGTGTTCTAGTAAATGTACGTCTTTCTTTTCAGCTCTGTGGTTGGGTTTTAAACAGATGAAACTTTGTAAGCTATCAAGACGTGATATGCAACACTCCAATCAAATTTCTGCGGTTTTACACCTTCAGAGCTTAAGTCTAAACTGGGATCGCCTTGATTTTGGCGTGAACATGAAAACATTTTGGTAATTATTCGTGACGCGTGAAAAGGCCAAATATTTTTACGTGATCCAGTTTTGCAAAGGGGGATAGGGTACCCTCTTACCTGGCACACATCATGCATACTGGTAGGATAAGCAGTCTCAAAACTGTTATGTATGGTGATAAAAAAAGAAAGATGGCAAACTTTTAGCTAAGCATGATTTCTTGTAACTCAGTGGATAACACCCCCTCCCCCCATGGCAAGTCATACGTTTGATACCCATTAAGGATGCATATTATTTCCCTGTTCCGCACTTTCAACATGCTGAAAATTGCACCTTTCGTGTTTCACTACTGAGCTCAAGATTTTACATTTTAATTTATCACCAAGCAGCAAACCTGTCACTAATTTTTTATTTTATTTTGTTTCCTTGCAGCACAGTGTTGGCATTGCAAACGTAGAGGGCATCTCGTTAAAGATTGCTGGTTTCTAAAGGGGGGGGGGGGGGGGCAGGGGAGAAAAGTGTCAGTAAGAGAGGCCGGGGAGGGGGAAGGGGAAGGGGGCAAATCAGGAAATATTTTTTAGTTCGGGTGGGGCAAGGGTTAAGTTTAACTTTAGATAATTAGTAAGTTTTATTTTTTTTTTAAGTTGTAAGTTAATGTAAGTTACTGTGTGTGCAAAAAAAAGGGAGGGTGATTTTTTTTTTGAAACACATTTATTTAGAGTACATTGCATTGCATTGTATATTTCAAAAGACTTACTATGTTCTAAAATAAATCAATGAGTAAAAGCAATGTAAAAAAAACATGTAGGTGTGTTATCAAGCTGCCCAAGATGAAAAGCTGATTGTTTTAGCTGTCTTAGCTGATGAAACAAGTGATCATCTTGCAAGGTGGCTAATCACTTCCACATGCAGTATTAGTTTTGCTAGTTTGAAGAATTATTAAATGCAGGGTTGGACATTAGCTCTCACCCATCCGCACAGGGGAGTATCAAAACTGTCATGTGAGTACAAATCACTGATCACTTGCCCGGCTTGGTGAGTACGATTTTCAGGTCCAGAATATATTATTCAAAACAAGTGTAACTTTCTACTTTCCACCTAGAAATAAACTACAATGTCCACATCTAATGGTTCATGGCGCAAACATACAAAAATAGCTTGCTTCGCTCGGTAACTGTTACATTAATCTTGAAAATGAACTGAGAAACTTGACGGAGACCTCATAAACTTCCTACAACTAGCTATAGCTTAAACTAAGGAAGAGTGTCAAACATGATTAAAAATTTAAGTTCAATATTTTATGTTAGTGGGTGGAGGAGGGAGGGCAGCTTAATGTTTTCTGTGTTTGCATGAAGCTAGGAGACTGGGTGAGTGAAAAATTATCTTGGCAAGTGCACCTTGAAGGTCACTCATCCAAATGGTGAGCACTCCAAATTTAATTTTCAACTCTGAAATGTCAATTCATGACTGTTTGAATGCAAGTGCTGTCCATAGGCATTGCAAGGGAGTTAAATACAATTACTCAGCAATTTCCCACTTTGGCAGACTTTATCAATTCGGAAATGGAAATGGAAATGTGTCAAATTATTGCGGCCACGAGTGTTATTTATTTTGTTGTAATTATGGCAGATTTCCTGAAATTGATTTACTACATCTCTCTTAATTGTTTTAGTCTTTTGAGTGGCATTTCTAAAGCCAATGTGTTCTTTTGGATTGCCTCGGCCAAAACTAACAATGGACAACAAGGTATAGAATTTAATAAATAAATATTAAATAAATAAATAAATAAATAAATAAATAAATAATAAATAATAATTTGATCAATGGGACTTACATTATTCAAATATCTTATTCTTGTTATTTACATGCCTTGCATGGCATTGTCACATAAAACAGGACTGAATTTTAACCACAAGACATGCCCAATAACTTATACAAACTACCTACTCTCATCGGCAATATAAAATGCAGTTGCTTTTTAGCATGATTTCATTACAATGTAAGAGCTGGTAATAGCATTGGGAAATTGAAATTTTGGTAAACAAGGAATCAAATAAAGGGTTGAAAGACGAGATATTGAATAACAGTTCATCATAGAGGTACTATATCATTTAAATGTGAAATTACGCAACAAATGCTTCAACCATGCGGATTATTTTCAAGTCATAAACATTTGGTTTTAACATTGTATGTATAGTCTTTAAATTTTTTAAACAAAATACAAAGTTAATAAATTCTGTGTATATTTTCATTAGGATTGCATGCATGCATGTAACCTGAGTTAAAGTTATCAATAACCTTAGCTATCTGTTGTTCTCAAGTTTGCAAATTGATAATTAACCTTCTTCAAACTGACCCAATTTGAGTATATCATATTACACAAGACTTACACAGATTTACTATTTATTTCCTTTTTATAGTGAAGAAGAAGTTTGGAAAGCTAGATAAAGAGGCAGAGATATCCGTTGTGGCACCATCCACGTCAAGATTAAAACCAATTCTGGTAGAGCGTTTTTCTGGTGAGGTAAACATTTATATGAACTGTGTTCACACACATGGTATCTGAAATAAAAGAAAATAATGATAAAACAATTTGAAAATTTTTCATACAATTGAACACAAAATAAACCACAACAAAATTGGTCAGTTGAATTATTTTTTTAGTGCTTTTTTCTTTTTTTTCTGGGGGGGGGGTGTTATTCAACATTCTGCTGAGCCTAATAAGCTTACTATACAAACTGGCACCATAGCTGAGCTTGAAATTTTGGGACTCAATCTGGCTGAAAAACCACAGCGATGTTTTTCATGGAGGAGAGTTAACTCTGGTAATCTCCATCATATGTTTCTGTCTTTAACAAGATCTATACAACAGGATGTGGCCAATTAGCGTGTTGCAACTGTTTCTTATCGACACCTATGAGGTTCCAGGATTTAAGACATTCATTGATATATACATTAATTGATTTATTGAGTAGAGATAGTTATCAATACATCTGCCCCCGCTGTTTTCCTTTTTTTTCAGCAGTGCATCCGTTACTACAGTCAATTATTTTGCTGGATATTTTGGCTATTCTATTTTCTTAATTGATTGAAAATCAGTTTTTTGTTTGGAACAGTCTTGTGATTCATCAGAAGAAAACACTAATTTTTCTCATATTCTGCTCACAAAGTATCACTTGTTTCTGGCCTTCTCTTTTTCAAGATCATGGGATGAGGGTGTGCCATTTACAACAAACTTTCAGTATGAATTGTTGAAGCCCAGTCGATAAGAAAAACAAAGCCAAAGTATGCAAAAATTATGAAGGATTAATAAACATGCAAATTTAATTACACGAACGTGTCCCCAACTTCATGATGATTGATCTCAGCACGAATAAACTTTCAATTGGTAATAGCCAAACGTTTTAAAAATACCAATTGACACAGCTGTTTCCAGTTTAAATTTTTGTTTCAATATATTAGGACTGGGAGCTCAAGCAACAATGACCAACTTGACACCTGAGCTCAAAACAGATGACAAAAGATTTCTCGCCTCTGTTAGTGTAAATGCCTGCCGTGAGTTTTGATTATCTCGAGAACTCTTTTGAATTCTCTTTCCTTCTTAAGAAGTCTCAGTTACAAATTTTTCCTTAAATGCGGGAAGGCTGATGGAGTCTTTAATCTTAATTTATTTTTACCACTTGAGTTTTTTTTTATTTAATCAGTATGATGTGATGTTCTGGCTAAGAGCCGAAAGCACTGGATCGACAGCTGGCTAGTTATACTTCAACACGTTAACAAGAGAAATTTCTAGACCAATACGTACTATTCTTGTTTTTGATGTTAGAGAAGAAGACAACCATGACAATAAACAATAATTGGAAAGAAAGGTACAAATTATACGTTTTATAAATTCAGATAGATGGTAACAGTTGCTAAAAATTTTTTTAGAGATATTTGTTAACTCTAATGAGTTGCCATTTTTTTAGAGAGAAAAAGAGACAAGTAAAGAGGTAAAATGTATGGAGAGGCATTTTAAATGTTTTGTTCAATGGTATAAAATTGGTACACATTTCATCTCTATATATAAGTGAGCCTGGAGAATTATTTTACAAAAATAATAAGGGTCCAACACAAGAAGAGAGAAGATTTCATTTACCCAAGCTTGGCTGTTGGGGTATCTGCTGCCTAAATATTTGCTCAGTAGGAATTCTAGGAAAATTGAAAGAATATTAGGTATTTTACCACACTTGAATTCTTATACAACAACTTTTTATTGATGTTCAAAGAAATTGTAACCTTTATTGGCAGCAGACTATCACAGAGGAAAGAAGGAAAAGGGTGGATGATGAAGACCTGGATGGATGGCATGTAATTGTAACCATGCCCAGTGGGGAACATGTGGGACGGAATATAAAGAGGGGATCATGTTACCAGATACAAGAAATTTCATATTCTTCCTATCAGGAACTCACTACAACATGTTTACTTAAAATCAATCATCATTTTACTGCATTTTTTTTTAATTTTCAGGCAGTCTATGACTGGGTTGGTGCAATAAGCACCACACCCATCTTCTTCACCCTACATGGGGGAAAGATGAAGAAGCCGGAAGAAACCATAGAGGGTCATGGCAGACTCCACTTGAGGAAGAGAGTAAGTGAATCATACTATTTAAGGGAAAATAACTAATGCTTAAAATCATCAAATCACACAAATCCACTCAAATGTACTAAAATCATGCTATACAGGTGGGGGCCTAGAACAAGGATTTTGCTGCTGTTTCAAAGACTGTCCAAATGTGTTGCGTACTAAATATAAAAATGGTGTTGAAGTTAAAAATGACAGACTTCATTTGTAAACTACAGTACGCCACTTAGCCATTTAGAGCAAAGGTACTAATTCCTTTTCTTGTGTAAAAAAGCATGACCCAGTGTTTTCCCTGGGACCCCATATTTTCCACACCCCAGGAACACGTGTTTTCCACACAGTAATTAACACAGGACCAGTATTTAAGACAGACTGGCAAACCTGTATTTTCCAAGGGAACACGAGACACTGTTCCCTGGGACCCCGGCCCTGAGTTATCACTTATCCCCCGACTAAGTTTTTGACATCTTTTTGATAAGTTTTGATTACTTTAATGGCTTCCAGTTGCACAACTATTCATATGAACGATCTGTGAAACATTCGGTTTAAACCGTTTTTACAGACTTAAAAGAGTTGAAATTAAAAGTTTGGTCCAAAAAAAAAAAAATTAGGTACCACAAAATCTTTAAAATGCATTTCCTGTACGAAATTTTTGTCAGCATAAAAAAATATTTATCGCTAGCTGAAATTGGCATAAATGCTTGTGCGAAATGTTGTTTCAAAGCATATCAAACTCTGACGTCTAATCGTGCAACGGTCAATACCCCACCTTCCATTTTTCAAGGTATCTAATTGGTAGTTTCAACAACCGGAAGACATAAAACTCATCAAAGTAATAAAAAACTTTGTCCGGTGGCTACGGTTTGAGTCGCTTGACTGAAACTGTGAGTGATGTAACTGTGAATGATGTGCTTTTTCTCTTGTACAGGAAGAGAAAGAAATGCGAACACTAATGGATTGTGCGGTAAGGGCAACATGTATGTGAATAAAAAACTGTAATCCAAAAATCTCTGGACTGGAATGTTTCCCCCTACACATGTTGACTGTTTGTGGAAAAAAAAGAAATAGTACAATGCTGCAAATTATGTGCATTAGTTTCAGGTGTGTTCTGGAAAAATCAATACTCATTGTGGCCAAATTATGCTAGTTTGCAGAGCGACCTGACAAACTTGTTTTATAATTTCCACAAAATAATAACAATAAAGAGGATGATGATGACAACAACGGTATTGTTAAAATATTAAAAAACCTTACAGTACTGGCCCAATAAATGAGGGGTAAGGGGACATGTTTATATTACAAGACATCATTAAAAAAGATGCAGAATGTACAATGACCTAATCTTGGTCCTTGTTTTGCATAGGTTTCATTAAAAGGATCCCTCCCAGAGGGCACAGTGGATTTGTCAAATACAATACCAGGTAGGGCTTTTGAAGAGACAATTTAAAATCTTGACATTTGATACTAAAAGTTTAATTAATAAATTCTGCAACGTTAAATTACACGAAGAAACCCCCTAGACAACTACCATAAACACCCGCAGATAAGCCGCACCCTGAATTTAGCAACTTAAATTTTGGAAAAAAAATTTTTTTAAAGAGTCTTCAGAAGTCTTCTTCATCGAATGTAACTCACTATGGCAATGAAACGGAATTGACATCAAACTCTTACCCACAATTTTAGCGTTTTAATATAATGAGCATCATTTCCTTTAACTTTGACATATGATTGATCTTTTTCTGGTACTTGTTGACAGGTATTTCTTCATTCAACGCTTTTTTCCACAGATTTTTGCAAACAAGAACACGTGTTTTCGTTTGTCGAACGTTCATAGCTTAGTAACCAGGCATTAGATCGAACACGTTGGGACTAGGCCGATAACAATGTTTGTTTACTCAAGTTTCAAGATGGAGGGAGATTCTGCTGTTCGTGGCTATCGTCACAAATAAATAGATTTGAGAGCCAACTGTCAGAGATAAACTTCTTGCAAAAAGAGAGTTTTGTAATCAATTTGTCATCGAAGTGCTAAAAGGCAAAGTTCGACCACACAAATACTCAAAAATAACGTGCAATTTTCTCGCTCGTGGAGGCCGGGCCGATCGATTGCTGTTGAAGCTTATTACAGGCATTCGTCGACACTCCAAACAGCTTTGTGGGGAATGGAAATTTTGTGCTGTGTGACGTTTTCCTGTTCTAGAAAAGCGGCCATAAAACGTTTAAAGGATCTGCCAACGAAGGCTTCTATAAAAGTGTCAATTCACTGAAATGTACAGCACCTTTTTGAAATGTTCCCGCAGATAAGCCGCACCCCCGATTTTGAGCGACGATTTTTGGAAATCAAAGTCTCCTTCGAGCCACCTCATGGTATCTGGTTATTATTCTTATGAACCTTTGTCTCTTTTCCAACTGTTTTAGTTGAAAAATGCAATAGAAATATATGAGGATGGAATGAACTTGTTGCGAAATGGGAAGGTTGGGTTGGGGGGGGGGTGCTTCCATATATACATGCTATATGCCGCTGTGCAGGGTGGGGTTTCAAGCAATTTTTGCTCAATAAGACTAGGCTAGTACATTGTGATTGAAACTTTGCACTGAAAGAACCTTATGTAAATATAAATACAAATTATTACAGGAATCTTAAAAGCAACTGTCTGCAGTTGTAATGGAGTTTCTGAAGAACAACAAGTCTCAAGTAGAGTGGGAATTTTTATGTGTTTGATAGTTACATACTGTGATTACTCTTATGGAAAGACACATCAGTTGTGTTTTATCAGCTTTGAGCTTGGCAGTTGCCATTGTAGATGTATTTTTATATCAGTCTTTCATAAATCCATCAGTACAATTTATGATCATGACAAGTTTGATGTTGCCTTCTTCTGAATTAGTGCAAAATTTGCACAGAATAAAATTTTGTTAAATCTGTTGCCTTGTTGGCCCTTGTTGTTGTCCTTTGTGGCAAACAGTGTGACAATGATAATCTTTTAGTGACTACAGAAACTTCACTTTTGATCATCAGATGAAAACTTAATTTAAATTCTGATACTTGCCTTCAGGACAAAAACAACATTCACCTTATCAAATGTGATTTAAAACTAAATAATACATGTAGTTGAAATCTAGCTTGTGTCATAAAGGCCAAATTCAATCGCAATGAGCTATATATGGTCAACACTTGAGATTATAACTGTTGTAAATAATATTATCCAAAAACGTGAATATGTTAATTTTTATCAAGTAAACAAATGCAAGTCAACTCTAAATTATCTGGTTATATATTTAATTTTCAAATTAACATAAAATTCACATTTGGACAAATGAAAGAAACTCGAAAATATAGTTTAAGGTTTCATCATCCCGATTTCACGAAGCGAAAATGATGTACAAATAATAACACTAATTTCAGTAAACGCATGCCAAGTCGGTTTGCTGCTTGCATGAGGAAAATAACTCCTACATTTATATGCACACCTAAAAGAAATAATGACAGAAACTTGTTATTATCGACGGAAACGAATGCCACAAATACAAATGGTTTTCGTTGTTTGCAGGAAATTATGAAGCAAGTTTCCCAACAAATGTTAAAATATAGCTGCAGTTCATTTGCTACAAGCCTTATACAAAATGAAATACGATGGATAACCAAGGGAATCTTACCTTTGCTTCCAGATAGTAAAGCATTCATTTCATTTGAGCTTGCAGCATAATTTCTTGTTGCGGCTGCATTATAGTCATTTAGTCGCCGTCCAAATGTATGTAAACATTTCCCAACGATCGATCAATCATCACGTTTAAGCTAGACTTTGGTGCTCATTTCTCTGCAGTCGAGTATTCTTAAGCATGATTCCATTTCGTTTAAGAACTCCACAAACGTGTATTTTGATATGATCATGACATGAATGCAACGAAAAACCCATCTGTTTTTGTCGAGCCAACAGCCGCCATACTGGATCTCTCCATGTGCTTGGGTAATTTGGGCAAGTTTCTGCCTACATCTTGATGGATACATCGCCACTTTTAACCCAATTGTTCACTTGAGCATTCTTGAGCACATTTTCTGATGGTTTGTGAGGTCTTCAAAAGTGTATTTTGATCAAACGTGTAGCGAAAGGAACAAAAATCCGCCTTTACAATTTTAGCGTCGGACTCGACACGATAGACGCCATTTTAGCTCATGTTGCAAACATGTACTGCCGCCTTTGTTCCACCCCTCCCCCCACATATACGAACATAAAACAATGGCCCGACTTTGTGGACAAATCAAAACCTAGCGGGGGAGACACGAGTAAATTTGTTTAATTCACTTTTAATGGAGATTTAATGCATACATTAATTGTTTAACGGAATGGAGTGACATCCAACCCTCACTATACCTCATGGTATTCATGATACCATGAGGTAAAAAGGTGCGGCTTATCTGCGGGTGGTTATCACATGCTATAAGTGGTTATCACATGCTAATGTTTTGCTATTTAATTCTGATTGGTTGTTTATTGCCGATTTAAGGTCTTTACACCAAAATAAAGTTAAATAAAGTTAAACATAGTTTGCAATGTTTGACTGCTTCTTAATGACTTAGTAGATGAAAAAAAATGACGACGCAGGGATAGAAGAAATGGGTAAGTTTATTTCAACTTTCCATAAACTTTTAGATGTTGAAGTCTAATCTGCAGACACCTTATAAGTGTAGTGTGAAAAAACGACAAATATGGATTACCTTGTGTTAACATTTTGATTGTTTTTTTTTTGAAGGAAAAAACCAAGAAGAGGAAGAAGAGGAAAAAGAGGAGGAAGAGGACAAGACGAGAAAAAGAAGGCAACAGCGAAAAGAAAGTGTAAATTCAAAATATCAAATGAGAGTATTAAAAAGAATAAAATTGAATAATGCTGGCATTGTTGACTGATAATAATACTCTCCACAGCCTCACTGCAATAACATTGAAAACCCGCGTGTAACAAACATGCAGTAATCGGATTAAAATAAATGATAAGGCAATTCTTCAGGTCATAACATCATTTCCTTCTGTTCCCACTGATGAAAGATACGAGTCACATCAACTAAATAGCTAGCAATTATATATAGGGAAAAGCCATTTGGATTGCAATACTTTACAAGTTTTCACCTGACTAGATTGCAAAAGCAAGACACGATTTTTCATTCGAAACTCGTTTATACATCTTGCTACAACGAGACTTGAACAGAATCGAGTCTGATACGATTGTTATCGAGACTCAATGAAATTAGATAGTTCCAAACCACATGCCAATTTTTGTAGTGTTATTATTTTGGATCAAAATCTTCCTTTGTGTCAAGGATTACAAGGTACCTGAGTTTCAATTATTCTACACTTCCGTAATGAGCACATTTCAATAGGGCCCTTTGGTGCCTATGGAATGGCGCTTGGAAAAACAAAGCCACCAAAATGAACAAAAATGGTGATCAAAAGAGAGAAAGAACTTCTGGTTGCTGAATCGTGCGTGCATGTCGCTTGCATTTATCTTCCAGCTTTTAAACGAAAACAAATGAGCCAGCATCATGTTGTTATACATTCCTCACCCCACCCTCACAAGAACTGTTTTTATTGCAAGCTGCTTAGAAAGCATTTGTTTTGTCAATACTGAACTAGAATTCGTTTCCCACAATTAATAGGGGAGCCAAAGTCTTTGCCTGCTGCGACTAAACAAGCGGGTCAGGATGGAGCGATTATACAACAGGAGCAAGATGATGCAAGTATTCTTATTGTGTTGTGTTATAGCGGCCATTTTCATTGTTATATTATAACAGAGTATTGATTCTCTTGTGAAGTTCCTGTTTATATGATTTCAAGAAATATAACAAATTTACTTGATAATTGACGGTAATACCAAACCCATGTTGAATTTTAAATGTTAACATAACGGCCTATTTCTCCAATAGCAGGAAAACCACAGTGGATCATTTCAGCCCATAGCTGCAGAAGCTTTTTACAACACGGAATTTTGGCCTTTCTTCCAGTCAGGTAAGAAAGAGAGGTACACCACAAGGGAAGCTGCTGTAATATTGACGAATCACACTACAACCAAAAACTGTACAAAAACACCTCTAAAAGTAAGAAATTTGTCATTTCTTGTGGATACCAGTTATTTTTGAGAACTGGGAAGATGTAAAGTCTGACATGAATGGGAAGCTGCATCCCCTAGTTACTGGGACATGGACACTCAATGTAGGTGAAGATGAAAGCCTAGAAATCCTCTGCCAGAAGAAGCTAACTGACATAAGGATCCGCAGAAAACAAGACCAAAAGTTCTTTCTTAACTTGGTGTTTGCTGTTGACGACAAAGCCATCCTCAACGCAAAGGACAGTGACGAATTGAAGGCACGTCTTGATGCTGTTAGACAACCTTTTGATGAGGAAGAAACATGCCTAACAGGTACTCCAACAGCTCAATTTTTTGTGTATTTAAGCAACCACAGAAAAATGATGAAAAGATGAATGATTTTGCTGACATGAAAGAAGGCAGGGATGCCTTGTGATGAGTCTAAAAATCAGAGGAAATGCTTCACAAATCAGTCGGAAACTATTAATCGGCCGACAGAAGCGAAATTTCAAAACTTTTTTTATTTGCCCCAAATAACCCTTTTACTTTACTTTAATCATTTTCTCAAAAACATACATATAGTATGAAGCAGAGGGGAACACCAAAAACAGGAACAAGTTCCCTTACAAATGGTCACCCAAAAAAAAAAAAAATTTAAATCTAAATCTAATAATAATGATAAAAATACATGTAATAATTATAATAATAAAAGAAAAATTAAGTTAATTTAGTATCTAATTGATGAAAATAAGCCTTACAAAGTCTTTTAAATTCAGAAAGGGACTCGGACTTTCTGACATGCACAGGTAAACTATTCCAGGCTTTGACTGTTCTGTGAAAATAGGAGTATTTCAGCACATTTGTTCTTGTATATTGAATTTTAAATGACAGGTCAGCATTTCTCAGACCATATGCTGCGGTGTCTCTGGAAATAATAAAACTAGATAGGTTTTTAATATTTAAGAGTCCATTTAAACACTTGTAAAAAAAGATCAAGTCAAGTAGAGTCCTTCTTGACTTAAGTGTGAGAAGATGGAGAGATTTTAAACGCTCTGTGTACGATTTTCCTTTGATCATGAGTCGCGTGGCTCGTCTCTGGACGCTTTCAATCATGTCCTGTAAAAAGGCTTGGTGAGGGGACCAGATCTCGCAGGCGTATTCAAGATGAGGCCGCACAAGGTGGATGTAAAGCTTGCGTATCACAACAGACTGTGTCTGATTTCCGCATGTCCGTTTAATTAGCCGCAGGATCTTATTTGCAGTGTTTACGTTTGTGATGATGTGATCATGCCACGCCAATTTATGATGTAGCATAATACCCAAATCCTTTTCCTTGTCAGTCAGGAGTAATTGTTCCGTACCAAGATGATAAATATTGTGGATTGGTTTTTTCTTTCTTGTTATACAGAGTTGTTTACATTTCTGTAAATTAAAATTCATTTCCCATAGTTTACTCCAATCATGTATGGCTGTCAGGTCATTTTGGAGGGTGTAACAATCGTTTAAGTCGTTTATCACTCTGGCACATTTCGCATCATCTGCATAGAGAGGAAGACTGGTGCCAGCAGAGAGGTTTTCCGCAATGTCATTTACACACACAAGAAATAGAATGGGGCCAATGATAGATCCTTGAGGAACACCAGAAGTGACTGGTTTCCAGTCTGACGCAGTGCCTTCGATGAGGACTCTATGGCGTCTATTTGCGAGATAATCTTTGATCCAGGCTAATAAGGGATTTCGTAGGCCAAGCATTTCGAGTTTATACATAAGTTTCTCATGTGGGACCCGGTCAAAAGCTTTAACCATGTCCAGGTATATGACATCTGTTTGAACACCCGAGTCAAGTGTTTTCGCCAATGAATGTACATATTGAACAAGTTGGGTGACACAAGATTTCTGTTTTCTGAAAGCATGTTGATCGGGGTGCAGAAGGTCTTCAACATGACTGTAAATGTGGGTATGGACACATCTTTCAAGTCCTTTTGACATGATGGACAAGAGTGAGATACCCCTGTAATTGGTAACTACATCTTTTTTACCAGACTTGAAAACAGGGGTAAGATTTGAGTCCTTCCATTTCTCTGAAAAAACACCACTTGTTAATGACTTGTTGAAAATCGATGTAACCGAGTCACTTATTTCAAGTGCAACCTCTTTCAGTAGCCTAGCAGTTATACCATCAGGTCCAGGGCATTTTGATGGATCCAGGTTTTTGTAGATGGATTTTACCTCAGAAACAGATACAGCAACTGTTGAAAGTTTGTGAATGGGTACAATCGGGTGAGATCCTGGTGGAGGAGGTTCAGCATTGGTGTGACTGTAAACTGAGTGGAAATATTCATTAAAGAGATTTGCTTTTCTATGAGAGGAAGTAACTAGGTTTATGTCGTCTTTGTTTCTCTTGATTGCCAGTGGGAGTTTTAGTGAACTATTTTCGAAAATGACATTAAATGGTTCGGTTTCCCTTTTCAATTTTTCAAAATTAAGAAAAGTTTCAAATTTGCCCGACACATTAGAAAAGAGAAGCACTAAAAAATAATCATGTTGGACATAAATAAGTTTTTAACAGCTATTAAAAGTCATTTTAAGTATTTTCGGGACTAAACCAAACCACCAGTGTGTTTGCAGAACTGAAAGGAGAAAAGTAAACATTTGCGTCCCTTCAATGACATTAATCAGTGTTGTATTATTTATTGTGCCAAATTACGGTTGTGTGATGTTAAAATCACTTTGTAATGTTAAGTATTATTTTTCTTAAAGAGGGGATTTATTTATTTAAACATTGCTAAGCCTACTGGAAGCGATCAAAACGAATTTTAAACTTCCAGTATCGTGTCGGCTTATGTTTACATCTGTCTCGCCATTTCCTTGATTCGTAAAAACCCCTTCCTCGCAAATTACCATCACCAGTCATAAATCACATGTGTGTGTTTTTTGCAACACCTATCAACAAAAACTCAAGAGGCACCAAAGGCGGAAGCATAAGCATAGCCCGAGGTAGTAGCAGCCTTGGCCCTTAAAGAGGGCTCAGAAGACCAAATACAGGCTTTCAAAAGAGTTAGGCTAAAAGGGGACTACCATCACAACTGCAATGTCTTAGCGCTTGGGGAGGGAGAGTTGATCGTAGTCAGATGCCCGAGCGTGGAACAGGAGGCCAAGAGCTTTTCACCCTGCCCTCACTGCCTCTGGTTTTTCAAAGGTGACGAGCTTTGGAGGCATGGCCAGAGATGCCCTCACAAGTGCAAGGATGGGGCAAAAAAATACGAGCGAATACAACAAGACGCAAAGCTTTTGCTACCGTATTTTGACGTAGACCAAACCCTGCACCGTGAAGTGGTATCAAAGATCACCATTCTTCTTTATTTCGAAAGACCTTTCAAATAAGCAGAAAATATCTTTCATTTATTATATGGACGAGAGTGTTTTACTGGGAACTAAACCACTCGTAGAATCCGTACGCCACTCCATCCGGGACCCGAGTGGCGTATTTTCCGTATGACACGCTTGCGAGTGTCATATCGTTCATTGACGTCACGATTCGCGCCCTTTCTACTTTGTTGAATGAACTGAATGAACTTGGTTTCTTGTGTCGTTCAGGTTTGTTGTGAGCAAGCATCGACAAGCAGGTTCAATTTGTTTAATTAAGCGACGAGAAAGAATGAGTTTTCCGAAAAACTCAAGGACGAGAACATGATATTGGAAACCTTGACGATTTCAAGGCTTTTAGAGAGAATTCTTCGCAAGGAATTTCACAAAGTGCAAGATGTTGTAAAGAAGAAAACAAAAGTAGTTGAAAACTATCGGCCGTCAAGACATTGCCGCATCGGATTCAAGTCAAAGTCAGTGATGTTTTCAGTTTTTACGTCTTACGATATTTAGTTGACAAGTATTTCATGTATTTTGTTTGATTGGAATTCAGTTAGTGTTTCTATATCCTGGACACGGGTGCTTTGTATTTTCTGTGAAGACGAACGGTGATTTGTAAAACTTGCTCGATTTTTCAAAAACAAGGAAATAAAAATCGGCAATTTCAATTACATCTGGTCTCCATATAATAAAAAGAACATTACACGTTGGCTCAAAGATATGAATTTTATGTTCTCGTGGCAAAAACGACATCTCACTCGTTCGCTGCGCTCACTCGTGAGATATCGTTTCTGCCACTCGAACATAAAATTCATATCTTCTCGCCACCGTGTAATATCCTCTATGTAATATACACTTTAAAAATGTCTGATGTACAAATATCAAATGTGAGTTTATTCGTATACCAAAAATTGGCCCAACTATTAGCCAATTATTGTCTATGCCACACAAGAGTGATTTATTTAACCCATGAAACAACAGCTGCAATTTGCACTTTACCGGTAGTCAAAACAATACAAAAGACATGGAGTAGTAACTATAGAATATTTTTTTTATTATCATCAAACTTCAGCACTGTCTGCTGTCTGTGATCATCACATAAGTAGCAGAATAGCAGAATCAAATTCAGCATACCCAAATGTGCACCATGTGGGAAATGCGATGGCCTAATACTGCTTAGCCACTGGATGCCAGGTCAAATTGTCTGGGCTCAAGCCCTGAACAGGGTCATTGTGCTTTGCCATAATTTTTTTTATCATGCAGGTTTTAATGTACATTTACAACAAAATTCAAAATTCAAAGTAAAGTACATGTAAGCAAATCTTATAGAAATCATTTGTTTACTACTCAAGTTGTTGAAATTGCAGAATCACTACTTGCCAACCACTAATTATTACGTGCCTTTGTGCACTGAAGATTATAATGATCCAAAGCTTTAAGAATGAGTAATTTGGATATTCAAGCCAGTTTCTCTGTGGGTTGAAAAATATGTACCTTGCTTGCAATATGAAACAAAAAACTGGTTTAGGAAATTTTAAACCACATCATCTATATACTGTTTCTATTCACATCAAAAAACAACATCACTTTTTATGTAAATTTTATTATCTCAGTCCCACTGAGTCAATCATGGCATTCCATGGTTTTCAGTGATTTATTTTCATTGCTTGTGATCAGTTTTGCACTCTTAAAATAAATCAGTGCTATTCCTCCAAACAAATATAACTTCTTTTATTATTAACTTCTAGTTCTATTGACTGAGAACCTGATCAAGATAATGATGGTAAGTACCCAAAGCAGACTCAATTTACGGAGACATCGCTAGCAAAAGACTCCCTCAAAATCTCGTCAAAATGATACGATAGTAAACAGACAATAATAAGACTGGAACTTCATATGAAGATGATCTATCAGGCACTTCAATCTTTCGGTGTAGTCACAATCCGTTCACTGCACCACGACAAATGCTTTCGAAAGCATTGGCGAACAACAAAATAGCACAAAACCAATAAAACACACTATGTACCATTTTCTAAAATCAGTGTGCCGAAGTGGATCAAAAAGGCTGGGTATAATTGGACCATCAAACGTCTGTAGCCTGGACTGTAGCTTCTGATCGCTTCTTGTCTTAATTGGATCAATTAAAATACAGACACCTCTGCTTTGGCGACTACCATGCGAAAAAATAATGTTCCCTCCCCACTCTTTTTTCCATATGGTTTCATCACTTGTTTCTGAAAAGGTTTCCTGGAGAAAGTAAAAAGAAGCCTTTTGATCTTTTAGATACGAAAATATGCTTCTCCTCTTTACCTGATCCCTAATGCCACGCACATTTAGTGAAACTATTGTACATTTTTGATTTCTTGAATTATTCATGGTAACTACCTGTACAGAAAACAAAGCTTGAAAAACAACTACACTTAACACCTACGTTTTTAAATAAAAATAATAAAGCTCAGAAACAAACAAGATGGAAAATAATAATAGTATAGAAAAAACCCCCTAAATTTAAGTTAAGTTGAGAGTGTCCCGCTGTCCCTTTTCAATAACAAATCCCTCTCCAAAACTAGCATGTTTGCACAGATCTTAAAAACTTTATAAGTTATCTAAATCTTCCAAACAATAGATCCTTACCGGTGATATGTCCGGCGACGTTTTCGAACAGAAACTTTTCTATCTAGTGTCCAAACGCTTTCAATCAATTCATCCTTTCTCGTGTTGTTCGCTTTCTTGATGATGCTCCATCGGTAAGCAGTGAGATTCTCGTTTATAAATATACGGGGCTCACGATCGACAGCGGCGGCGTAGCTTCTGGAAGGGAAAACATCTGAAGCATTGACACATTTTAACATTATTCGGCTTTTGTAAAGTTTGGACTTAACTTTATGGCTCACAAATTTTACAATGATAGGCTTATTCCGGGTATTGAGTTTTATTCCGGCTCAATTGGTACGTTTAAGGTTTCTCCAAGTTTTACAACCACATCTTCCGTAGATGTGTAGGCATCTTCTGGGATGCCGTGAATTTCTAGTGAATTTTTTCGGGTATGCTGTTCCAAATTATCCAGCTCTTTGCTCAAGCACTCCGTCTCTTCACTTTCGTTGTTCAATTTCTTCTTCGTAGACGCAAGTTCTTCTCTAAGCGCACTGTTTTGCTTCCAATGAGGCTTTCATCTTGTTTAAATCACGTTGTTGAGCTTGAAACGCTGACTTTAGCTGCACAAGTTCTTCTTTGAATATTTGGTTTTCCTTTAAAATACTCACTACTGACGTTTGTATTTCTGCTAGCATCTCCTTTATTTCGGCCAAACTTGGCTTGGGAGGTGGATTTTCGGTTCCTTCGACTGTTTGCTTGTCCCCGCTCGCGGGCATGTTGGGTCTTTTGACGTCGTTGAGGTCTCCATCTTCAAGCGAACCTCTGTCACCGCGTTTGTTTTTACGTCCTTTGGTCGACATACACTTCTAGAACATTCAACTTATCATTTCATATTAGATAAGATAACGTCATATCACGGTTGGAAGAATTTGGAGAAGGATTATTATCCCTCTTCACACAACACGTCCACCTCGGGAGGCCTCGCGCATGTTCTCCTAAAGACCTTTCAAAATTCAGTTGGATGGCGTTTTTCTTTTTGAAATATATTTTTTCGTTCCAGAGATATTGACATTTTTCTATTATGCAAATTAGGTCAGTGATGACATCATAAGATTTGCAACTAAAAACTGGTGAAATACTGAATAAACAATATCGCTAAAACTATTAGAGCAGTGGTCTTGGAACTTGGCACTACAAATGTGCATCACAAAAGAAACAAAATGACTCCCTTTGGGCTGTTGCCATGACAACAGTTTTGCCGTTGGTGCTGTATCATTAAAAGCTGAAATTCCCAGTTTTTGTCTTAAACCAAGAACCATCTAGCGCAGTCAATCCAATGATGGGAATTAAGACAATATGGGAACTATGTCTGTTCCAAGCAGGACCATTTGTCTCACTTTAGAGATTATAAATGGGGATATTTGCTTTTTGACAGAGAGAGACTGTAGCTGAAAGAGTCACTATGGCAACAGTACTAACAGTGTCATTTTGTTCCTTTTGTGATGCACATTTGTGGTGCCATGTTTCAAGAACACTGCTTCAATATTTCCAGAGATATTTTTCATTCAGTATTTTATCATTTTTCAGTTACGTCATCACTCATCTAATTTGCATAATACAAAAATGGCAACAGTGCTAACAGTGTCATTTTGTTCCTTTTGTGATGCACATTTGTGGTGCCAAGTTCCAGGACCACTGCTTTAATAGTTTTAGAGATATTGTTTATTCAGTATTTCACCAGTTTTTAGTTGCAAATCTCATGATGTCATCACTGACCTAATTTGCATAAAAATGTCAATATCTCTGGAACAAAACAAGATATTTCAAAAGAAAAAAGCCATTCTTCTGTATTTCGAAAGGCCTTTCAAATAAGCAGAAAATATTTTTTATGTCATATACACTTTAATTTACCACATTTACCAATTATATTACAAAAAAAAAATTGGAAAACCACTTTTATTTTTGTGGTTCAAGGTGTTTTCTAGGACAATTTGTAGCTTTTGTTATCTATGAACATTCTTGTGAAATTACTGGTAAATGCTAATTTTCTTGTGAAAATACTGATGAATACTAATTTTGGTAGGTTAAATTATCCAAATTTCTTTTTAATTTGAGTTCCATGCTTCAGCTGGGATTCCTCCCAATACTTGGACAGTTCTGGAGGAGGTTGTTTGTCACAATAAGGACGTGAAGAAGATTCCTATCATCGCCAGACTCCAACAAAGTTTGTTGGTGAAACTGGAGGATGACAAATCAGATGTAAGCATTCAATGCTACAGGTAGTAGTAATTAGTTGCCAAAAAGTACCCATATCTATCGGATATTACATGGCACTGTGGAGATGCATTTTATGTTCGAGTGGCATTTGAGATTAATCGACTTAGTAAATACGATGTCAATTTGTCCGAATGAATGGTTTAGTTATCAATAGAACATCACAATATAGTATTGGGGTACATACATGTGTACTATGCCTCAGGGTGGCACAGGATATATAACTTTGAGAAAATAATGTTAGTATCACAGCTTAACATATTCCCCTTCCAGATTAACTTCTTGTTTATAGTATGTATGTGTAGTTCATTTTAGCAATGAGCTGCAACAATAAAAAAAGGATTTCATTTTGCATTTATAGTTTGATCGATGGAGGTTGGGTGCAGCTTAATTAATTACTCTTCCTTTTATGCATAATAGGCCCTTGCCTTGTTAAATCCAGCTATTAACGTGTCAGTAGGTGGCAAGTTTGTGGGTCGCCCACTACCTCTCGGAACGAGCTACTTCATTGGTTCTTAAAACAATAGATAAGAGGTCATAACAATGCACCTAGCCCTGAATAACAATAGAGGTAGTGTTTACAGCGGGCGAATGAAAATAGAGGTTCTAGAGAGGTAGTGTCTTACTGAAGTTTGTCCCTGCTATTGGCCTCCAATCCACAGTTGTGAAGGAGTTTGCCCAGGTATGTTAATGATGTCAATTGTTTTAGGGAGGGATGAAACACCACCATTGAACTACATGTTTCTTGTAATGCAGCTGCATGTGCCATTTTTAGTTTTTAGGGTGGTGTACAACTCGCACTGGTTATGTCATGTGCAGCTGTTTATTGATTTCTTTGCCACCCTTAATTATTTCATAGTAAATTTTCATGGAGTTCTACATTCCTGTACAACATAATTAATACAAATTTCTGGTTTAAGTTCCACTTTTTTACCCTTATTTTTGTTGCTTTGTTTTACTGCAACAGGAGGTGAGTGGTTATTTAAAAGAAACCACAGACAGTAACAAAACAATGGCAATTCCTTTTGCAATTGACAAGTCCTCCACATTAAAAGACCTTCAAAGCCGGACTACGGGGAAAGTAAAAACCTTTAAGGCGATCAAGATCCCTCAAAGAAAACTTGACCGTGATGTCTTAGCCAGGATCGAAGGTAAAATGAATTAAATAGCACAAGTAATCATGTGTAATATCTTAGTGAGTAGTGTATTCATTTTAATCCCTTTTTACAAATATTAGCATTTTTCAAACTCAATTGCATCACCGATGTATATGCATGACTTTTTGGTACTTTTAATTCCTAGACAATTTATTAGCAACCTTGACATATTTGAAGTAAATATTTATTTATTTATTTATTTATTTAGAATAATGTGGACTTCCAGTTAGATCCTTTTCTATTGTCATACTTCCACTATGTATTTCATGTCTTTGGGTAACGTTTACCAAGCAAACTACAAAGAAGTCGAGCTTGACGATACTGTGGAAGATGCTAAAAGCATGCTATTTATGAATTTTAATACTAAGCTGTACAGACAGTTAACTTTTTAAAGCAAGAAGCTGCAAGCATATTTTACTCAGGCTACTGTGTGATTTGTGTATTTTTGCAAAACTTATTTTTGACAGGTAGGAAAGGATAAGAGAAAAGCTTAAGAGGAAAGTGTATACAATTAACTCAGAATCACTTTATTCTTACAGGTGAGGAAGGAGAAAAATAAAAAGAAAAAAAGAAAAAACTACAAACGGGAAGAGGGGCCTGCAGATAAAAGGGCACCTGGAAAGCTAAAATATTTAAATGAAATGTTTCCTGCGGTAGAAAGTTACCTTAGGTCAACCCTGTTAGGTAGAAGTATCCTAACTCCGGTAATTGAGATTTATTTTTATAGTTATATTATCCTTTTCTGACAGGTGAAATATTTTGTAATGGGCTAAAACAAAGAAAAGTAAGGTTTGAAGTGAGGAGAAATTTAACCTTCACACAATACATGAATAAAAATGAAGATTGAAGTAGTATTCAAACAAAAGTAGCTTTGAGTATTTCACTGTGATGTGTTATTAGTGCACCCAAGCAAATGCACTTAAGATTGAAAGAAATGTAGATTTTCTGCAGAGAGTTCTTACCCTTACCAAAGTAAAACTATGGGAATGATATGGCAAACCCCGGGCCATATATGGCCCATACATGGGAATGGTATGGGAAGGCAAGGTCATTGTATGGAATTGATATGGGGCCTAATTTTGGAAGAATTTGAGCTATGGAAAATACATGGAAAGAAAAGCTGATGTTCTTCATTGTATGGGAGATCTATGGGAATGCAATGTCCATAGATATTCCATAGCACTAGCATATTTGCTCGCTCTATAATTTGTATGGAAATTATATGGGACTTCTTTTTATCAGTATTCCATAGATAACCCATACCAATGGACTTTTATATTTCAAGTTCCATAGGATTTTCATATGACTTATTAATATGGGAATTCTATGGGGTGAAAAAAAAACTCTTAATTAACTTTTGACCATAGAGTTTCCATATGATTGTCTTGGAGAACTTTGCTTGGAAAAAAAAATTAATTATCATAAAATTTTAATTATGATAAATCATTTCCTGCCACCTTGCCGAGACAACCTGTAGAAATTTAGCTTAATTATGTTCACTTGTTATAAATGCGGCAATAATTATTTATATTTCAAAGAAAAAAAAGACATCATTAAATCCTTAATATTACAATTTTGACATAACATTTAGCTTTGAATAGAGCAACTTTATTTTTATGTAACTTTCTAATTCATTTAAATATAAAATATAACTGTTGCTACTAACATTCTAGATATACCGGTAACTATTTCACTGTAGAATGTGAGTTGTGGTTGTCAACAAAATGGAGGCTACTTTGCATTTGTGGCTTATGTTATCAAGTTTTGAATGTCTGGTAGATTTATACAAAAACAATTCTGTCTTGTTTACATAACGGTACCTTAATGACGGAGGAAGCTCATTGAGGAGGAAAAACAGAGGCCAAACTCCAAACTGTGAAGAGTGAAAATCGCTACCCCATCAGTGTTGAGCTTTAAAGAGAGATTATACTCTGTCGAGAGGAATCCTCCTGGACCACATTTGCTCTGATAAAGAGAGCCGTCATAAACATCTTCAATGTTCTTGTCACCCCTTTTGACTCTTTCAAATCTGTACCTTATGCCATGAACAAATTCAGGGTCTAAAGAAAAATAAATGGACCAGTATTAACACCAGAGCATAAATGCAAATCCCTACATGTACACCTCTACTTGCAGCCAAAAATGGTCTGTAATTATGGGCATCCCCTCTCTGGGTCAGACAGATGAAACGAATCGAGAAAATTTAAGGTGGTAAGGAAAAAGTGTAAAAAAAAAATCATCTCCACAGAGCTTCATGTATTGTAGATGGCTTTCAACCTATCAGAATGTGCATATATTAGAATTGATACACACTGTATGGGATGAGAAAAATGTTGATTAACAATTACTGCTTTGATACAAGTACACCAATGCTTCAGTGTGGTCATTAAATGACAGCCCCTAGGTTATAAAAACAATGAAAACTTACCAATGAAGAACTTTTGTAGCTGCTTTTCAACAGGCACTTCGATGAAGAAACCATCAGCCTTAGAAATCTTTTGACCACAAATGTTGCAGTTTCCCGTACCTTTGCCAAAATATGCTTTACAATAATCACAAAAGAAGTGTTTTTCAAGGTCCCCTTTCGCTTGACTTATGAATTCCAACAGCTTGTTCACTGATGTTTTACAGTTGTTGGGTCGCGGGCAGTGTGCCTCGATTACCGAGAGCAAATCATTAAATGCTTCATGTGTAAGCTTGTGCTTCATTACAAACGTTAACAACAGAACAATACTTTCGCTGCTTGTGAGTGGAGCACCTGAAAAAAGGATATCATCAGGTTCTGATTCGGATGGTGTTGATTCACCTTGCTCTGACGCCAGTTCAATGTCATCATGGTCGTCGAAGTTGCTCACAGAATCCGAGCTAGCATTGTTGTCTTCCTTCATGTAAACTTCGTACGCGCAGGAACTATCAAACAGTTCATCTTCGCTCAGATTGGCATCACACATCTCTTCCAATTCTAAATCTCTTACACTCACGGTCTCCTGTGTCAGATCATCGCTTGACAGTGTTCTTGTATGGATAGCAATTGCTCCAGAACTATTTACATCACATTGAAGAACAACGCTCGATTCTTCAAACTCCACGTCAAACACATCGCCATCACCGAACTCTGCATTACGTCTGAGGTCACCGCCATGAGAATTAGTTGAATGAGGATCTGGCTTTTGGCTTTTAACTTTACTACGATTTGTTCTTCTTGCTGCTTTGAATTTATAGGGATTATAATGACGCAAATATTCTTTGTAGCGCCCTCTTGGTTTTTGTCTACGTTCGGCCGCATGGTCCGCCATGTTTGTTGTTCGATGACTCGTCTCCAGGGTCCCCGTATGATGCAATGACGTATACCGAAACAAAGTCACGTGGCATTTTGCAGCCAATAACATGACTTCATGAAAAAGAGCGTCGCTTTCAATTTCTAACAAAGGCGAACGGAACATTCCTTCGTGAGCTCGTGCGTTGTGGCTTTTACATCCCTTTCTTCTAGAATATTTTTGTGTAGCTTTTTGCCTGTTGCAGTGACTATTTGAAGAAACAATGGCTGGAAGAACCTCACGAAAAAGAACTGCCCCAGCACGTTTGAGAGAAGGTAAGTTAAAAGTGAGAACGATACGTACAGTGTAGCTCTAGCGTCACTAGCCGATCATGACACGTTGTAAGCAAACTAAAAAGTTTTAGTCTATTATAAAGAACTTTGTTTCCCCTGCATTAAAAACCCTGCCCATCTTAACTAATGAAAACAGGAGCAACGAAGATATGTAACGATTAATTTAGATCTACACCGAAGCTACTTAGGCCAATCGAATGTTGTGCCTTTGAGTAAATTTATCATCACATACCATCGCCAAACAACACAATGCTCTGTTGAATGAAAATGATCTTCCTTTCTCAAAATCTTAAAGAAACTTAAGAACAATTAACTTTATCAAGGCCAATATAAAAGGTCAGGTCCAGGGCTGATTTTGGCCTTTAAATCAAGCATAGTTAGTAGAATCAAGTTCCTTTGTGCCTAAAAAATACAGGACAATAGCCATAGGCGAAAGGTGGTCACATGACTAAAAAAGCGGGAAATTGGAAACAAAGGCCACCTTTATGAAACCAACACTTGTCTACAATATTACTTACAGCGGATTCAGGTTGAGTGTTTAATGGTCTCAGTTGTCGTGTTCGTTGTAACAGTTGAATTGATTGCGTTGCGAGGCAAAATGACAGACGTTGCTAGGCAGGAATGACGACCTTCTGTCTGGGAAAAAGCATTTTGTGGTTTTCCCAGGCAGAATGTTGGCATCCCGCCTAGCAACGTCTGTCATTTTGCCTCGCAACGCAAATCAATTCAACCGTTACAACGAACGCGACAACTGTGGCCGTTAAACACTCAACCTGAATCCGCTGTAAAGATGATTTCCAGTAATTGCTGATTTAATCAGACTTTTGTTACATTTTAAAATAATCTAAGTAAAATTAACAGATTACTTGAATTCAGAATTCTTTTGTTTTGCTTTTGCCCCTTTCAAATTGGAAAGGCAGCCATATTGCTATCTTGTCTTCATGTATATCATTTTAGCAAGAGACAAACTTTGAAGCTGTGCCCTGACATTTTTGTTCTTAATTTTACAGAGATGTGGTACCTTGTTATGTACGAGGACGATAACAACATAAGGGTGTTGGCAGAAGATGAAATCAGTCACATCTTTCCTGATGAAGATGCTGAGGATGAAGTTCAACCTGGAGACATTGTAAGCGCGATTTGGCTTCCGAATGGCCAGTATTACGATGCCAAAGTTCTACAGAAAGGAAGTGAGTTCCCTTTTTACATGTCAATTATAAAGTTCACAAAACCACAATGCAATGCTAGTTTATGTTTGAAGCATTCACATGAAGAATTCTTTCTGTCATTTTTCTGCATGTTGTTTCCATGTCATGACCTAGTAGCAGTGCTATATAGTTCATTTTGTTCAGTTCCAGAAATATCCATACTTCCCCAAAGAAGGTTTTTTTCTCATTTCCCCCCGAAAAAATTAAGTTAAGTTTCACTACTAAAACTTTAGGTTTTTAGAGCCTCTCCCTCAAGAAATTTCATGTGATCTTTCATTGGGTAGGTATGGATTATCTTTCAGAACTCGATACACATATGTTTAAGTGTAATTCAAGAGATGTGAGTTTTACAGGGAGTTTCTTTCTTCAAAACCTATTCACAGATGACAAAACTGAGCTTATGAGGGAAAGGATGAGGTTGGAGAAGGTGAATAAAAGTGGTGAAAATACAACAGAAGGCCAAAAGAAGAGAAAAAATCAGAAGAATGGGGAAGGGCAGAAAAAGAAGAAGCTGGAAACTGGTACTCAAGCAGAAAGTGACAGAGAGATGGAGAAGAAGGCAAAAGAAAAGGAGGAGAAGAGAAAGAAAAAAGAAGATGAACAGCGAAGGAAGGACTTTCTCCTTCAAGCAAGGAAAGCCCAAGTAGCAGAGAGATGGTCTTCAACCTGCTCAGACACTGCCACCTTCAGGCCCGAACCACTTCATCGAGCTTCACAAATAACACCAGCTCCACGTGCACCAGCTGTCCAGCCCACAACACCAGCTTCACGACCAAGACCAGATCAAGCCATAATACCTGCTTCAACTCCAGCACAAGCTCAGCCCAGAACACCAGCTTCACGCACAACACCCCCTTCACCCACAACACAAGCTCAGTCCAGAACACCAGCTTCATGCCAAACACAAGCTCGGCCCAGAACACCAGCTTCAGCTTCATGCCCGACACCACCTTCACACACCAGACAAGCTCTGCCCAGAACACCAGCTCCAAGCCCAACACCAGATCAGGCCACAACGCCAGCTTCACAGACAGCAAAACAACCAGCTAGAAGAAGACAAGAAACAACACCCAGAACTAGTGTGCAAACAAAGCGTGCTTCTGATTCAAGAAGAGGCATCCATTTTCAGAATGCTGTGGGTGACAGTAGTGAGGATGAAGTTTCTGAGGAATCAGATGAAGACTGCGTTGGAGGTGTGGCTGATGAAGGTGGCAATTGCTGCAGAGAACACAAACTTGAAAATGAAGCATTAAGAAAACGATTGGAGAAACTCCACAAGAGGCTTAACATTGCATGTAAGTCAAGTGATCCAGCAAATTGTTTTTTATTATTTTTAAATGGCCTGATGTGCAAAAGGTGTGTACTCCAAGTCATTTAGATTATGTAATAATATGCACACTTAAGCATAGAAAAAATAGAGTTACATAATCTTCCTTTATTATTAATTTTTTATTATGATTAACTCCCTTCAATTGAACCTTGGGTTAAATTCTGATTGGAGTAATTTGTTTTCCCAGTATTGGTCTTCTGCTAATCCCTTGGTTGTTTAGTATTTATGCTAAGAATTGTAACCTCTTTGGAATGTTGTTTATCTGTCCTCTTGATTTTTTTGTGCATGGTATATTGTCTTGCAGTGAAGGCGAAGGCAGTTGGAGAGATTATAAAGAACAGACCACCAGCTGGCGTTCTGGACACAGCTTTAGCTACAGAGTACAAGGTAATATTACTTAAGGAACTGCATGCTTCTATCAATTAGATTTTGCTTATTTCTTGTCAAAACTGTGTTAAAGTATAATGAATAAAATGTTCTCAACTTGAGGCTTGTCATTTGTATGCTTCAGATGGAAGTAGCTGACATAGGTGAAAAAAATTAGAAACTTCCATTGTACAGTTCCAAAATATAAAAACAAAACAGTCAAACTCTCTCTGTGGAGTGCTTTTTGTGTCCCCTCCTTTGTCTCCCTGGAAATTTTCGGTCAGATTTGCACATGCCTTGTAAAAAATTAGCTTTTACAGTGAAACGAACTCAACCAAGGCCACCCAATGTTTTTTTTAGCCAATCACAAGGCAAGTTTAGAACAAAAGAATTGGGCTACCTTCATCAGCAGGCCAATCACAGTAAGGGACAAATTCAACTGCTGATGAACAAACTCCAATTCTTTTGTTCTAAGCTTGTTTTGTGATTGGCTAAAAAGCATTGGGTGGCCCCGGTTGAGTTCGCTTCACTGTAAGACCCCCTTCCATGGAGTAGGTATAGATTTTGTTGGAACTACACATCAATATTAGGTACCATGTCTGAAACAAAAGCCAGAAGTTAATATTGTTCTCAAATTAAGATTAACTTAAATAACCCAACTGTTTAATTGGAGGAAACTCTGACAATTTACTGTCCTTGTTGGTTTTATTATACAGATGGTGGAAGTAATGGAAGGTTCTGGAGTGTATTGGTACTCCCACCAACGTGCATATTGCTCAGCATTTAAGAGCTGTCAAAGCTATATCAACGCTGCAGTTGATATGTTTTTTAACAAGGACACCCTTGCTGCCTGTTGCGCAATGGGAAATGGAAAAAAAAGCAATGGCCATCAGCCCTTGAATCCAGTCATTATCATCGCACTAATTGGTAAGTTGCATTGAATTGTACCTTGATAAGCTTCGAAAGAAAAAAGTCCATACAGACAGATACAATATCAGATTGTAACACACTTCATGCTTTGTCAGTTACTGACAATGATAAGATTGTCAAAATTAATGGACATGTTTAATATTATTAACCATGTCCAGTTAACACAGATACAGTGTATGTCAAAGATTGCCCACTAAAAAGATCAATGTAAGCTCTTTAATATGATAAGCATCTCTGTGTCATCATTGATGAAAGTTTACTTTTTTTTCAGGCAAAGTTTGTTCCAAGTTCTCTAAAGAGGGACCAACACCAAGCGACGTGGTCCAAAAAATTAACATGAAGTGTGTGGAGGCCAGAAGGCCACCAAGAAAGCGTCAAACAAACACAACCACAACAAACAATAATGAATAATACTAAGGGCAACTTCCCACCATTTTTTTAATCTTAATGTTACAGTTCCATTATAACATAGTTCACGTTTTCCTTTTTTTAAGGAATTTATTTTAAGGAATTCTTCTTTCACATTTTGCAATCCATTTTCAAAGTTTCTACGATAATATGTTAATATAGATAATTCATTATTATACAGTTCACAGCAAAACCATTTTCTCTTTATAGTTTTCAAATGGCCTGATCAGTTTTGACATGGAGCCATCAATTGTAAATTAATGTGAACTCAGAATGACTTAATCGGAAGAGTAATATATTTATTAAAGATTTTACAAAGAATGCCAAGCTTTTGACCAAAGACTTTTGCTTTGTTCAAGACACTGGGGGTGAAAAATACAACCACTGCACACATACACTGTATGGACAATGGAATAAAAAACATCCATATCATTCCCATATCATATGCCATTTTTACATCTCGATGATGTAGCCTTACAACCCATAGCATTCCCATATCAGGGGCGGTATGGTAGGATAATACATGTGGGAATGGTATGGTGCTTTACAACCCATAGCATTCCCATATAAGTGGCAGTATGCTAAGATAATATGGGAATGGTATGGTACTTTACCACCCATAGCATTCCCATACCAGCAGCAGTACACCAATGAGGCAATATGGGTATGGTATGGCAGGGTGAAAACATCCCATTTCAGATGGCCCTCTGCTTGGATCATATGGGGATGATATGGGATGGTGCGAAATATGTAGAATTTCCATAGTGGTGGGTAAGGTATCAGAGATGGGTTTGCTATGGTGCGAAGCCATATCATTCCCATACTAGATCCTATGGGGAATGTATGGGGCAGTGCGAAATACGTAGCAATCCCATAGTAAAAGACAATAGAATTAAAACTCTAAGAAGACAGTGTCATCTATGGGTTTGATATGGAAAGCAATAGCCCATACAAAATCCATATATTACCCATAGCATAACCATAGGTCATGCCATACCATTCCCATATTTGGGCCATATATGGTCCATATAACTTGATTTGGTAAGGGTACATGTAGACTATTCAAGTAATGAAATATCCATAATGATTGCCATTAGAACATTGATTTAAAAGGATTATTTTTGCGTGGAAAGGAGGAGGGCAGAATTAAGTGCTTGTGCTTTTTAACTCATTCGTTGCAAAGCAATGGATGAGTTTTTGTGGAGAGGGGGAAAACGGCGTTAGCCAAAATCTGCGAAAGCGAAAGTGACGTAAGGAAATGGGATCAAACGCTGACCACGTAGTAAGCCGTATAGCAATTTGCCATGAGCAGCTAAAACAAGCTAATTAGCACCTCCTAAATTGCAAAATACCTCAAGGTAATGTAATTGTAGGTATTCAGTTCTTTAGTAAATATAATTTGTCAAAATTATAAATGTGTTTCTTCTCATAAAATGAGCCCACATACCTATCTCCCAACCTCCCCTCCAGGGGCTATTTTTGTCAAGACAGCCATATTGTTTGGCAGGAAGGCACCCATATGTTTGGCGGGAAGGCAGCCATATTTTTTAGCAGGAATTTTGACTTTGGGCTTTCACACGTCATTTCGGTAAGTAAAACCGCTATTTCTGCCATTATTTCATTTTTCAATATTCTCTAAAACATACACAAAAAGTGAAGTGACCCATAAACTTATTAAAGCTGTTTTTAGGGTGCAATCGACGGCAACATAGTTGCCTTACAAACTTTTAATGTGCAGTTTTGTAGTGTAATGTAAAGCCTTATCCGCTAAATGCAGGAGAAATTTAACTCAACCGTTTTCACAAAGTCAAGTTGATGATAGTCATGATAGTGGAGCGACAACTCTGACACAAGAATGCATACATGACGATGAACACGGCGGTAAACAAATCAAGGAAGCAATCCAGGTAAATAAAGAAATAACTAGAAGATCTCGCTTTCACCGATTTATTAATCCAAGCCAGCACCGTGGCATTTACAAGTCAAGAGACAGAGGAGTCTCGAGGATACCTGCAATGCAGTTGAAACGCATTTTGCAAAAGAGTAGAAACGTCAGACAGTCAGTGCGAAAACTTGCCCTCAAATTAGTTCCAAAGTCATTGAAACTCCATCAGTATCTAAGCAGGAAAAGTCATGTGTACCACAACCACAACCACAATCTCTGTTGTAGATTATTAACCCCTACTCATTTTCTTTCAGTTCTGTAAAACATAAGATGAGACACATAAAGAAATCTTGCAAACTCGTATACAGTGTACTACAAACAAGCTAACATTTCTAGATTGCTGCCCAGCTCACATTCTTTTACTGCCCCACCTACTTTCAGTCACTGGATTCCACACAATCGCCTTTGCACATTCCTTTTGTTTACAAAATATAACCATTAACATTTCATTAGTTGTTGAATAAAATGTCATCTGACAGTAATGACACGAGCAATTACATATATGTAAACATTTAGTTGAAAGAAATGCTTTGTTTTCATTGAAGTAGTACTTCAAAGTTTCATCATAATTTTATATTTTTGCTGCCAAAACCAACATCATGTTTTCACTGCACTTAAGCAAACAACAAAAACAACGCAATACGACCCACAGGAATTTCTGAATGAAAGTGGGTAGGCTAGTGTACAGCTTGTTTCACACTTTGGTGTTTTTGTAGTATGAACATACAAGAGTATCAATAGAATAAACCATTTCCAAGTTATTTCTTGCCACAGAGTGACAACAAGTGTTTCTGTGAAAACAAACCTGTGAAAGTATCTACTTGCATGTCGATTGCAAATTGTACTCGCTTTCTAGAGAACACTTTTTATGAGGACTCATTCTAAAACCTATGCAGAAGGTGGCTACCAAATGCCTCTTTATTCTTTAGTATATAGTTGCATATTTTTCTATTTAATGCCTACAGCTAGTTATTGTGTGGTTCCAGCAAATGCCTATACTCCCCCACAGAAGCGAATAGAAATGTATGTTAGTTAATTGCCACTTCCAGAGAGGTGGGGGGATCTTAGGAAAAATCCCTTCTGTGGGAGAGGTATGCATAATTTCTCAAACCACTCAATGTTCATAAATAAAGTTAAATAAACCTTGTTAACATTGAAATTTGTCAAATTGCATGAAAATAAATTTACATGTTGTGTTCACATTAAGCATTGTATTTTCTTGGACTGACATTTCAGCTGTGAATGTACTGTTTGGTTTCTCCTTCAACAAATTCATGTCAACAACTCAAAAATTACTCAATATTTCCTTTCTGATAATAAGGTGGGGTGTAAGTTGAAATATCCTCCACAAGTAATCACATTTTTGTCACAATTTTGTGGTATGTACGAATGAGTTAGCTCTTAGGAGCCTTTGATTTGTCTTTTTTTATCTAGTTCACTGTCAGTTGTTATCCATTTTCCATCTGTGCATTTACAGCGAAAAAATCCATATCCACCCCATGTAAGGTAATTATAATGTAGAGCAGGTTGGGGAGCCTATTTTCCTGGAATTTCAAGCCCACTCCCCCCACTCCTAGGATAAAGGATAGCAGATGCGCATTATGTCCACTTCAATGTTGAGCTTTTTGGTATGACAGTTAATTTTATTTTTCAACAGAAAATTAACAGTGATTTTTAAGTATACGAGAGAAGTGCATAGGCAAGCACAAGGTGCAGCCGAATGCTTCTCACACTTCTCAAGTGTTCTTAAAAATTCCTGCATGCTTATATAACACAACAATGCACAAGGAGGATCACTGATTCATGCAAAACCCATGGAAAGTCCAAAAACCATTTAGCCACATTTCTAAAGGCTGTTGCATGCAACTCAAATAACTGTTATGTGCATTTACCTTCAACATAGGCAACAAGTATGACTAATATGCAAATCTTTTCAAGCCTTTGGACACAAATAAAGAATACAGTAACAGCTTATTGGAATCTGCTTTTAACAGATGACAAGAGCAGTTAACAAAAAGTAAAAGTGCAATGGATGCCATGACGAAAAAAAGAAGCCAGTCAGCCAAAAAAAGAAAACAAACAGTCTGGGAGGAAAAGAAAGCAAAAAGTACAGTCGGTGTTTCCTCCAAAGCTCAAAGCCAACAAGAAAAATACAAAGCTGAGAAAGAAAGGGAGGAGAAGGAGAAAGAAAAAATGGAAAACAAGAAGGCCTTACATGAAAGAGACTTATATCCTTGGCCAGCTGTCACAGCTAAACTGATCAAACCAGAAGAACACATTGGGAACAAGGGATTTGCCAGAGATTGGCGGCCCTCTTGGAGGAATAGAGAGGAGGATGATGAGGAGTATTTTGGCATCAGTAAGTAGGCCCTTGATTTTCTAATGATTAATGTGAGAGCTACAGGCACTTAAGGACGTTCGCGCTAATTGTTTATGCGCATCCTTACTGCGCACGTAATTCCTGTCGCAACGCTAGGCCACGTCATGCATCAAGTGCGCGCACTGAGGAAACTTTCCAACCACATATAGGGTGAGTAGCCGTTGCGATAACTTCGCTTGCAGTTTGCTCGCTTAAATGGTCGGTGACCCCTACTTTTTTCTTAACAGATCATTTTTGTTAACGATTATCTACGTTTTGTGAGAAAATGAAAAAAATCTATCGATTAAAAGGTTGATTTTTTTTGCCCCACGCACATTCGAATTCCGCTTTTTGATCTTTTCGTTTTGCCGTACGACGGGTTCAAATGCCTCTTCCAGAGCTAAGTTTTGCATAAAAGATGGCAACACTTAAAATTATTTACGCAACAGACGCACTTCTTCAAAATATCACCAAGATCGTTTGCCTCCGTTTTCTCATCATCGATAATTTAAACTACAAACCTTGAAAGCCGTGCGAAATTACGTGCGCCAATTTTTCAAAATCAGGGTAGTTTTCTACAGACTTTATCTCTGAAACGAAGTCGGTGACCCCCACGTTTTTTTGTATTTCTGACACAAGTAACTCATTATCCGTCCTCAGTAAAAATTTTAGAAAAATCTATCGACTAGAAAATTTTCGCGCGAACGTCCTTAAAAAATGATAAACTTGAAATTTGAGGAACATCTAGATGCAGGCGTACATGTCATATTACCGTAAAGTTCCGTGTACAAGCCGCACCCGTAGATAAGCCGCACCCCCGATTTGGAAGCTAAAATTTCGAAAAAAAAAATAAACACAATAAAGTTTGAAGTTCCTTTGAAGTTCTATTTGTATAAAAACAAGGGCAAACAAGCACGATTTCAAAACACCATACACGGTGGTTTTGGCAAACTTTCATACAAACGAAGTCTTTAAATGGCGAAATTTCACTCATCATACCTTAATTTCTGTTTTTATTAACCATATCTTATCTGTTGATACCACTTTGTCAAGATTATCACTTCAAAACACTCCATAAAGTTGAAATTCCGACAAATTCGTACACGTTTGGAACGAAACGAACGAATGCTTAGCGGCCAAGCTTTCAAACGTGGAGAGGAGTCTGGGTCTCGGCAAAACAGCAAAATGGATGAATTTACTTTCGATTTGGCTATACCATGTTTTTCAAGATGTTTGGAAACCCGCAGTGGGGAAAAACTTCACGCTAAACAGGAGATGACAATCTGATGGATAAATTTGCAGTGAAAGTCACAAAAAACAGCGAAACAGTCGGCCATATGCATCGCGAGTAATCGCGAATATCCTGGTATTTTCGTGGTGGAAAGATACATGTTGAAGTGACAGGCCGCAGGCTCCATTGCAAACAACTTTATGAATATTAATTAGGCCTTTAAGACCTCCAACCACAGATGTTTCCGTAGATAAGCCGCACCCCCGATTTTTGACTTAAATTTTGAGGAAAAAGGTGCGGCTTATACATGGAACTTTACGGTACTTAGTGATCCAATTAATACTGTTTTGTGTTACAACAACACCCAGGTTGTAGGTTGTTTTTATTGTCTTTGCAAATAGATGACAGCAAACTTCTTTCTGTTTGCATTTAAAGTACTATTGAGGCCTTCCAAGGGGGGTAGCCGTGTTGCAATGTCGCATGTTTCTGAGAACCGATGTCGCCTAGTCAAAAGCTGTAAATGTCGCTGTCGTTTTTTCCACCATTGTTGTCGCATTGTGTCGCTGTTGCGTTTCAGTGCCATGATGATGTCGCTTGTCGCTGTTAAAATGTCCCTGTGTTGTCAGTATTCGAGGTCATGTCACTTGTCACTTTTACCCCTTGGAAGGCCTCAATATTCTGATGCAATGTGCAACAGAAAAAATTAAACAATTGGTATCAGAGTTTAGTTTTTATTTGAAGACGATACGTCTTATTAAGTTCATGGCAGGGCTGTGACAGTGACTAAGTTTTGAATTGCCGTTTTATCTTTATTTAACAAACAAAACACTTTTGCAATGCACTGCATACAAGGCTTCCACCTATATGATGTCTGAACATCAAATAAGCCTACAGGAATACATGTAAATTGTCTGTTTGACCCATGACTCAAGATCCAGACCCCCCTTCCAGACCCTGTACATAATCTACGATTACCCCTAGTTAATTTTGCCCTGTCCTTCTATTGACAGCTGGGGGCACAATGCAGTTAATGGCTAGTGGGACTGAGAACGAACTTGCATTGGCGCCATGAGAAATGTGGGACGAGTGCACATAGCGGATTCTTGTAAGTTGGATTTGTCATGTACTTTGCTGTTCAAGTTTTTCTTCTTGGTGATCATGTTTGTTTATTGAGATCGAAGATTTAGCGTTTTGCATGATGGCATCAGGTAAAGAGACGTTGTACAAAGATGTGCAAGGATATATACACAATATTTCAAAAATCAAAATTCCAGCCAATCCTAAATCCAGCACATATTTTGACGTTGTACTGCATGAAGGTGAGAGAGAACGTGAAGAAGATGGATGAAGTCAAATCGAAAGAAGAATCGAACGTTCCAGTTACGGTAACTAACCTTAGTCCCACAAAATGTAGATATTCAAAGAATGTAGACTGCAGAATGAACAAATCCTCAAGAGTTTGCAGAGCTAAAAATTTGGCTCTCCAGTGGAAGGAACCTGAAATCCATCGTGAAAACTCCATAAAGGAAATTCTTGACAGCAAAAGAGATGGTGACATTGTAAGATTGAAGATGAAAGTCTTACAGAAATCAGAAACTAACCAGTGTATATTCTTGTGTTATGAAAGAGGATCTAAGTAAGTGTGATGAAGTGGTTGCAGATTTGAGTAATAACACTGTGGGAAGAGAATATTAGTAGGGTCAGTGTGGATAATTCCTATTTGCTTTTATGAAATGGCAGTGAACAGTTTCAACAGGAAACACTTGAACTCTAACAAAGGTGGTAGTATCATCAGATGTGACAATCTTTTAGTTCCAGAACAGCTAAGGGACATTGCAGAACAGATGGGGACTAATGAGAAGAGTTGTGAAACCAGTGCTGAAAGGATTTTGGCTGTAAGGATCAAGAGACTGTATACTTGTGTTTATTGTAAGTGTAAGATGGCAGATAAAGGGCAAACAGTTTTCAAATGCTCTAAATTAGTGTCTTCTGTCATTCAACAACGTAAGCTTAAGTAAATAAATTCTGAAAAAATCTTGAAAGCAGAGCTTCTGGAACTTGCCTGATTTTATTCCAAATAACCTTGCCAGTATTTAAAGTTTGTAAAATGGTAGAGAAATTTGGCATTGGGATTATTAGAAATTTTAACTCATCATGTAGTAAACAGTACTTCTGAAAACGAGTAGGAATGTAACAGACAAGAATACTGCTGGACAGAAGTCGGCCTCAGCACTCTAGGAACCAGATAAACACCAGTAAAAGAACAAACAAACAGCAAAAACACTTAACACTACAGACACATGCCTGAAAACTCTAAACGCTTAAACACAACACTAACAAGGCTCTTGCTCCTTGTCATTAACTATGTTAAATTACATTTAACTGTAGTAAAATCTGTCTTCTCGACTTCTTATAATCTATGTATATAATTAAGTATTTTAATAGGTCATGAAAATGTACAGAAGGTATCAATATGTGACCCTCCACGGGAAAACAGGGACAAAGGTGATAGCACGCTCACAACACGCTTCCACCTTAAAACAATGGATTTTGATTTTAGCACGCTTAAAGCGTGTTCTGAAACTTGCCTCATTAGTAAATCTTTTGTTTTACAGAACACACTAAACACAATAAAGCATGTGAGGCCTAAGAAAGAAACGTGAGCCGTCGAACAATAAAAGTGTATCAAGCTTCAAAACAAAAGTTACGTGTCAGTTGCGTGCGAAAAAGCACAACACACTGAGCGTGCGAACCCGCATGCAAAGCGTGACCAACCTATTTTTCGAAGAAAGATCGTGTTATTCAACAAATAAACGAAAACACTGTCTAGGGTATGTTTTCAACCTACCATTCCTTTATTCATGAAAACAAAAATACCATCCTTTCATTTGCGAAAACGAAATAACCAAGTCGTCTTAATAACTTGTATTGAATTGCTTTGATCCTTTTTGCTGCAAATTTCATTTCTCAATACATCCAAGAAAGCTTCGGACTGTGTATAGTTTAGCAAAAGCTGCGACTTCGGTTCCTGGGAACTGCCCTTCTCTTATTTAGTCTTTAGCGCCGTTCTCTTTTTGCTAGCGACGCCATTTTCGAAAGGCAAGAAGATTCGGTTCCTGGTTTTCTCGGCTTTTCTCGTGTACATTTGGAACGCCTGGTCGTTCATTCTAGTGGCTGCGATAAATGTCAGCGATTTTAGCGAATTGGGCGAAAAACGCTAAATTTAGCACTCGCTAAATCTTTCTCACAAAAATTAGTAGCTTCTAGAAATATTAACCTTTTCTTAGGTAATTACTTGACAGTGCATGCAAACTGAATGTATCTTACGATGAAAGTTTAAGTAAGGAATATTTTTACTCTCAATTTTATAGTTGATTTGATCTTCAAGTATTTGTAACACTAGCGGCTCGGAAATGGTAGATCGTACATCTAACTCGAATAACTAAAGCGTTTACTTTTGATGTTTCTTCTTCGTTTGTGTCAGTCTCTCATAATTATAGTTATTTACGGATAAAATAATCTGTAGTGAATGTGTGGTTTCCACCATAATTCTAGTGTGTTCTTGAGTGTTTAGCGTGTTAAGTTGCACGCTAAGTGTGACCTCGAGCACACTTAACGAAACAAAAGGTTTAGCGTGCTAAATATCCCGAAACAAAGCTAGTGTGTTCTGCATTGTTATATTGGTTAAATATGCAAATATCCGTGACATTAGACACGCTAAACGTGTTGTGTTTGCGTGTTGTGAGCGTGCTATCACCTTTGTCCCTGTTTTCCCGTGGAGGGTCACATATTCACTTTATTTGATCTTGTTTACAGCACAACAGTATCGTTTCCAAGAGGTTAAATGTAAGTATTTACTTTGTCTGAAACCTGTCGTGTGTAAAAAATTAATTCATATTAAATATTTTAATAAGCACTTACTTTTGCTAACACTGACTTGCTGTAATGAGTAATCTGAAATTGCCCCTATACTGAGTCGAAATTTCAAGTTGCACTTTCAACCCCCTGGATTTATTTTTTTCCTTAGTGGCCATTTGGCCACCGACTGGTCAAGTTTAGTTGCTAAATTAAGCTCATGCTTTCAATCTTCTCAATTTTAGCTGCCAGGCTGCCGACTTCTGTTCCAATTTAGTTGCAAGCTCCAAAATTTTAGTCACCATGGCATTTCAAATGGTCTTAACTTGGAGGGTTGACTGTGCAGTTGCAGAAAATATCCATACTCCCCCCCCCCCCCCCCCCCCAATAAAAGGTTGATTATGTCCAGCTTCTTTCCTTGATCTTGTCTACAGCACAACACTATCATTTCAGAGATCATCAACAAGGTGAGTATTTCCTTTGTCTACTACAGGAACACATAGTAGCATTTCAAGTTGCATTTCAACCTGCACTTAAAGCTAATGGACTCTCAGGTTGAATTTTCCAGTCAAACTTGAAGTTGCATGCTCAAGTTTCATTTCAAGTCTGATTTTCGGCAAACATTTTCCGGTTTCTAAACAAGCCAAATGAGCTAGCAAGTTCGTGCCCCCACAGAAACATACACCTACTCAAGAAATTTGTGATCAAGTTTTGTAATCTTTTAGTAACATGCGATTCCAGTTTTTGCATATCAAAGCAACTGACAGTTCATGATTTACAAGCTTTTCCCTTTGGGGGATTATTGTGCCGGTTAACCCCCAGAAAGTATAGTCTATTGCTTAAATAAAGCACACAAAAAGCAATGAGAACACAAAGGAAATGCTTTGGAAACACAATGCTCAGGAGTGTATCCCTGTGCTTCTCGACATTTCCAATATTATTTGAGTGGTTTATAACAAAGCAAAACACTGCAGACACTGAATTTATTAAGTTTTTGAGCAGGCATTCATCAGGCATTCATCATATACCCCATATGATTTAAAATCTGTCGCCCAATTTTATAGACAAGTCCAAAACAAACAGAAAAAATCACATTTTCAGGTCCACCCTTTAACTGCACACCCTCTTATTCCTAAGACTTCTAAGTACAAAAGAAAAAGCATTTACATAACACTAATTTCACTTAATTACTCTAAACTATTCTACCTCCCCCGTTCAAAACAACCATTTCTCTCAGTTGCGCATAAAAAGGAATACACTCAACTAATCTGTGATCACTACTAGTGTAATAATTAACCAACTTTATACTCCAACTTGAGTTTTTTTACATTTTTATGGTTTTTAATCCCTGATAACTTATCCTGAATGGAATAAAGCCATTCATGCATAAAAATTTATTTTGCTGGTGCCGATATCTTAAGAAAGAAAAAAAAATACAACTATATAAACTAACTTGGATTTTGAGATGGCAATTACTTTAGCCATAAATTTTCTCACAGAAACTAAAAGAAATTCATACAGTGTATCTAAGATAGGTTTTTCAACCCTAGCAATGCCATTGCTGCAATAAAAAAATTTGGAAACAGCTAGAAACAATGCGTTTTTAATCACGTTTTCAAAGCCATTACCATCTACAAAAGAAAAAAAGGAAAGTGTTTTTTAAATTGATGTAAGGTGAAGTTTAACCCTTCTTTCAGACTAAATTACAACTTTTTGAAGTGTTTTCAACAGCCCCTTTCTCTAGAAACTACAAGAAAGTCACTTAGTGATGTAAACGAAATTGGCTGAAGCTGAAACAAGCCTGAAAAAATGGCTAGCATGTTGGATGTTGGGACGGAAGTGGATGCTAATTACTGAAGAGAAATAAAGGTAATCTTATTCCTGTAGTTTAAAGACCACAAAATGTCACAAGGAGTGTTACCATGACAATGGCAATGTTATGGGTTGGAAAAAGCTCCACGTGTCTGTTTTTCCAGCAGAGTACGTCAGTCAGACAAAGCAGTTTCAGTATTAAGCCAGAATCCCATCGTGCTTTGCTTCGGTAAACATTGGATTGATTTCCAATTGCGTTTTTAATGTTCAGCAACCTGCGCCAAGACATTTTTATGATTCAGCTGGACCTATTGCCTCTAGGAATAACAGAATTAAGCATTTTTACAATTAACAATTTTACAATGTACGATTTCTATGTCATTAGGTTTATGTCGACATCCAGTGCATTAGCAACTTTGATCGACTTAAAACATGGTTCCGAAATTTCAGACATCTCCACTTCTTCAAGTCATCAAGGGGAACGCTTTCAGTCTCTTTTTGCTGTTCCTGAAGATGTTCTTAAGTATGGAGGATTTCAATCTTGAAAGTTTTCGCCAGCATTCCTTAACGTCCTTGACTCATCTTCACTTACTACCCTAGCTGTGGAGAATCTTTTTGCTGAAATGCGAGAGGGAAATGACATGCCATTGTCTCTGCATTTCCCACACAGACATCCTTCAACCTTGAGAGAATATTTGAAGCGAAGTACCCAGTGTGGCTCCAATAACTGTACTAGCTCTTTGTTGTATTACGCTAAACAGAAGGGATTCGTTCCTTTTTCACGCGTTTATTTCATCCAAGTTGGACTTCTGTAATGCACTACTTTATGGCCTACCACAATCAGTGCTGGATAGGCTCCAGTACGTTCAAAACTGCTCAGCAAGACTGGTGACAAAAACTTCAAGATCAGAACACATAACACCTGTTCTTCATATATTACATTGGCTCCCAATACGGCAACGTATCACATATAAGATGCTACTTCTTACGTATAAAGCGCTGAATGGCATGGCACCGCAATACTTAGTTGATCTTCTCCAGCACTATACTCCGACCAGGCAACTTAGATGATCATCAATGAATCTGTTGGTTATACCAAAATCAAACCTTAAGTCTTATGAAGAAAGATCTTTTCAAGTTGCCGCTCCCAGACTATGGAATGCGCTTCCAAACAAACTTAAATCTATTATATCACTTAACGTTTTTAAAAAAGAACTTAAAACACTGCTTTTTAGAGAGGCCTTTTTATATTAATCATATTTTATTTTTTAACCTAAAGTAAATTATAAATTATTTAATATTTTACTTTTTAAAATTGTTAAAACTTAGAGAGGCCTTTTTATATTAACAGTCCGGGATCGTTATCAGATTTGATAACCATGTGACGTCACAACATGGCGGCCATTTCAATAATCGGGAAATTTCGTATTCACTTCGCTTTGTTCATGGTTTGTTCGGTCATACTCGGGTAATTTACCCATGATTCTATTCGATAAGTACCAGAAAGGAAGGAGCTTTGCGTGTTTTCAAAATGGCGGTCGAAGACCAGCGTAAACGATGCGAAATGTTGCTCGTTGAGTGAGACAGCGCTTGTAATCTTGCATCCAGATCAGGTATGTTTCATACTTTGTCATAAGATTTAAGTAACTTGTAGAATTTTGCGATACTCACAAAAATTATGTCGTTAATCTTCACGCTATATTCTTGCAATTTAACGTGTTTTTGCTGCTGTGCACGATCTGTGAAAAAAGTGCACGGGGGTATTTTGATTTGTGATGTGCTGCTCGCAACGGCGGCCATATTTTCCGCTGTAATGGATGTGTTCCTAAGCATTGAGATGACGGATACCGATACGCATAGAATCAAAATAGCTAATCTATGTCGATTTTGTAGCAAGAATGCGTCTTCGAAAACTACAAGACCTAAAGAAAAATTCAAGCTTGATTTTGAACGTTATGGTGTAAATGTTGAAGGCGAAAACGATTTTATTCATCCGCCTACTCATGTTTGCCAGCCTGACATGTGTGATCGCCTGAGATCAACAACTCACGGTCCTGAAATATTTTCCGAAAATGCCGGGCAAACTACAATAGGTCAGTTTGCTGGCACACCAGTTGTTACATTATAAAGCTTATTGTTGGATTTATTGAGTGAACTGTATGGTACGAAAGCATATTACTTGAATTATAGTTTATTTTATATGAACTGGTCATATCACCGAATGCACAACAATAGACAACTGATCTTTACTAAACCAATTTTCTCCGGAAATGTCAAGACTACCAAGTTTACAGACACATTCAAGTGAACAGAGGTGTAATACGAATTAAATTTAATTTGCCTGCTATATTTTTGTTGTTGTGCCAGAACCATATCAGGTGAGCCCACAACGACAAAGAGAACTCCGGTACTTCAAAAATTTTTTGATGGAAACAAAATGACCAGCACGGCGGAGGCGCATTCATCCCTTGTGTGTGGGAAATAAAGTGCAAAGAAGACTCCATGGACGAGATTTAAAGACGACGTTAAAAGGATCATATTAGCAATCGCAGAAATGGAAGGCGAGATTGGATATGGCCATCGAGGTAAGCTATCCTATCTTCAGTATATAGGGACAGAGAGTCGACCGAGGGAGAGTCGCGTACTGTTTCGATACTGTTTATATTTCAATTTCATGGTGGCGAAGTAAGAGATGTTTCGAATTCGGCCCTCAACACGCTTCCTGTATGCAAAGAAAACGAAATTATATTACAGCTTTCGCTTAGCTTAGGCAATCGCTTCTTGTGCGTTCGAAAACTTCAATGTGGAAGCAACTCGTTTTAAGTGTCTATTTGTAAACTCAAAATGTATTTTTAATGTTGCTGTTTCGTTTATATTTTATACAGACTGTTGCCGGAACAATCACCTTCGCCAGCTACCAAGAAAATGAAGCCTGCATGAGTGAAAACAGAAGCTATCACATTAGTATTAATAAAAAACGCTTTTGTTAGCAGAATAACTGTTGTCTACCTTCACTGTGTCATTTTACTCGGAACAAAAATTATACGATGGCTATCCAGATATGAAACTTTTGGACGGGGATAGTGTTTTTTTTCGTGCGTGTCTGTTTTTATTCCATAATCCAGTAATCTACTGCGAAGCAAGCATAAAATTCATTCGATATAATTGCTTTGTGATTTGCCTCGTTGCCCGCCATATTGAATTCTAGACTGCTGCTACCAAATAATATCACGTGAGCGAAAACTTGAGCAGCGATTGGCTAATGGCTTGTTTTGGTCGAGGTTATCAAATCTGATAACGATCCCGGACTGATTAATCATAATTTATTTTTAATCCAAAGCAAATTGTAAATTATTTAATTAATATTTTACTTTTTAAAATTGTAAAGCGCCTTTGAACTTATGGAAATGGCGCTATGTAAATGATGATTATTATTATTATTATTATTATTATTATTATTATTATTATTACAAGTGAAACCGGTAAAAACAATATATAATTATATATCCCATAGAAAACAGGTATTAGTGTGTATCAATCAGATCAATCTGCAGCTTACTTTCATAAGCAAGTGCCTACATTGTGCGGTTCTAGCAAATATCCATACCCACCCCAACGATGGTCATTGGAAATTCCAAGGGGGATGGGGGTGTCAAAAGGACAAATTTTTAAAAGAAAGTATGAAGCTAAACTGGAAATCCCAGGGGGTGGGAGAGTCCAAACCAAAAAAAACATCCTCAGGGGAGGTATGTATAGTTTTCGGAACCACACCCTGTGGAACCAAGCCTGTGCTGCAAAACAACTTGACACATTAACTTAACCTGGAGTAAAATTTATGGTCTGCGATAATAATTAATAATGAAAATTCTCTGTTATTTCATTATTTTTACATGTTTTTATTGAAACAAAATCTTTTTGTCATGAACCCCAGAATGGTTTTAAAACTTACATGTAATTAAGTGTCAGTATTTACATGTAGCCATATTGGGTTCTGGGATGTTCATATTATATAAAAAGCTATATTTTTATTTATTATTTTTTTTTTGCTCTTTATTACTGTTCCTGCACACTTGCACACTACATTACAATACAGTTACTGACACTAGATAAGCTATCTTACAAAGACGATTGCCATAAATGTCACTCAAGTATATTCAGGTTTAAACTGGCAACATGTGGGCATCAATCATGTGACAATTTTATTGCATTGACACAATGTGTATTTTTGAGTTCATTTTGACTAACAGGAATGCCCTTGCAAAGTCTTCAAGTCACCTGTTAATAGAAACAAAACGAACAAAAACTATTTATTTTGATGAAATTTCTATTTTCCAGCATGCAGACTCAGTATATACAAATTAAATGGCCTTTTTCAGTGTGTGAAAAAAACTGGCTGCTTTTATGTTGGGCTAGTGGATCCAATATTTTTTTCCACTTGCTAGATAGCCAAATGACATTTATGGATTTTTATTTTTTGTTGTAGTTGTTTCGAAAGAAACATGGGACTTTGGGTAAGCCTATAATGGTTTCACCTTGCCCAGTCTACCTGGGTCAGGCAAGGAAGAAAACAATTTTCTTTGCACCCCTCCTTTCATTAATCATTACAGAAAAATGTCAGATTATTTTAATAATGTTTAAAAATGTCTTGGACCCTAAAGCTGAATTTTTGTAATCTGTCCATTTCAAAACATTATGTCACAAATCTATGTTTGGTTTTCTTGTAGAGCAAGTTGCCAACAAAAACTAAGCTGGAGTTTGTTTAAATCAAATTTACAGCTACTACTTGGCTAATTCCCATATGAGTTAAAAAAACTTGAGCCTTGACAAAGTGCGAGCCAACAAGTCATGAGAGCCATTCCACTATATATAAATAGCACATTGGTTAGCCTAAAAAGCTCCCTGGTTAGCCTAAGCAGTACTTCAGTTAGCCTGAGTATAGTTAGCTGACACTACTGGGAGTAACCCTGTGAAAACTATGTGAAATGCATGTGAAAACCATGTGAATTGTTCACAGGATTTTCACATGGTTTTCACACAGTTTTTCACACAGAATTTCACAGAAATGTGAAAATTCACGTGAAATAAACATGTGAAAACCATGTGAAACGGGCTCCACGTTTTCACAAGGTATTTCACAGTATAGGATGTGAAACACCATGTGAAAGGGCATGTGAAACTTCCGTCACAAGGCAGGTAAACTACCCTGTGAAAATGGATGTGAAAACAGTAATTATGTGAAATACCATGTGAAATCTTACTCACTTGGTAAAGGAAAAGGTCACCACCCGGTGAAAATGGATGTGAAAACAATAATTATGTGAAATACCATGTGAAATGGGATGTGAAATCTTACTCATATGGTAAAAGAGATGGCAACCACCCTGTGAAAATAGATGTGAAAACAATAATATAGACTACAGAGCACAATTTATTGTTTGTAAAAATGCATGTTATATGGGAAGTTCATGGTGTCCGTGTGACGAGTAGAAAATGACCCCCCATATAAAATTATTTGTTATTTCCGGTTCTGGCGAGCCAGGTTTTCCACATTTGGTGACCATGCGGTTGTCACGTGACATTGAAATCTTTGTAAAGCGAAGAGAAATCGTAGTTAAAATAAAGCACAAACGAGTCAAGAGATTTCCAAGTTCTTTATTCGTTTTGCTGCGCTTTGGGACCGATAAACAGCAAGTTTACCGGCGTAACATTTTGGTGACCCCGACGTGACTCGCTGCTCGGGTTTTGAGGCCGAAAGTAGTAGCGTGAAGTGGAAAATTTCGGGTCTTTACAAGTGTGTGGGTTTTGAAAAAAATCAAGATGGCGCCTTTGTGATGGCTATAGCTACTAGTGGAAATATGGTGCTGTTTCGTCGTTATTGCTGCGTGAGGATCTATAAGTGTTCTTTGTGATATCGATGAGCTATCGTCTTGGCTTTGGCAGAGTTTGTTCGTGTTGTTGGTGATTGAATATCAAGGGAAGTTCAAGTGGTGTTTGCACGTGGAAAAAATGGCTGACACGACTGAAATCGAGGAGATTCAACTCACACTGGAAGCGAAAATCTGTGCCATGGATGTGGATATGCTCATGGGATTAGCAGTGAAGCTCAAAGTTGCAGCGGAAGGCCTTCGAAAATTGCAATTGTCGAAGAAAATTCGCGAGAGAATCGAGACGGACGTGGAGAAATGTGAAGGGTCCGAAGCGAAGAAACAATGTCTCGAGGGTTTCGTGGAGATGATGGAAGGTCCGCCGCCATTGGAAGGTGACTTCACGACCGCTGCTAAAACAACTAAAAAGGAAATTGAAAAGGAAACGACGCAGAAACCACAGAAACTGGCCACTGTGGATATTGGCAAAGTCCTGAAGCGTGAATTGAAGATTCATGGCCAGATAACGGCGGGAGAACTGCACAACGAGGGACTGTCATTTGTCAGTCTGGTGAGACAAATTGATGGCGCTGTGAAATTGGGATACTCGGAGAGCGAAGTAGTAGAGGCAGTGATAAGAGCCGTAAGCCCAGCTTTGAAGCTAAGATCATATCTAGAAATGATCCCTGACCTGTCTTTATCGCGACTGAGGCAGATTTTGAGGGCTCATTTCAAACAAAAATCTGGAACAGAGCTTTATCAAGAACTGTCGGTGTTATGTCAAGCGGAGAAAGAGTCTCCCCAAGAATTCCTAATAAGGGCAATGAATTTGCGACAACAAGTCACATTTGCTTCCCAAGCCACTGATAGTTCTGTGAAGTACCAGGCACATCTGGTTCAGTCATTATTCATACACGTTGTGGAGACCGGGTTGCAGCAAGAATCTATCAGAGCAAAGCTAAGACCACTCTTGGAGAAGGCGAATGTGAGTGACGAGGAGCTAATGGAGCACATTAATACAGCTGTCTCCGCCGAGACAGAGAGGCTCAACAAGATGGGTAACAAGAAGAGTCCGCAAGTAAGCCATGTTGATGCACAGAGCACAGAGCACAGACACAGGCCAGGGTGCGACATCCAAGGATAAACCAGCCAGCAAAGAAGCAAAGCCAAACAAGCTAGTTGCGACACTGGAAGCCGTCCAATCTGACCTAGCATCCTTGAGAGAGGAATTTCGCAAGTCCCAGGTCACTACAAGAGAGTGTGGTCCACGGGAACAACCAAGTCACCGCATGAATTTGTGTCATGCATGTCAAGATGCGGGGGAACAGCGATGTGGCCATTGTTACAAGTGTGGATCAGAGGAACATTTTGCTCGTGGGTGCAAGAAGAATCGGAATCAGGGAAACTCCCAGGGGCTACGGCAAGGGGACAGGGTGTAGCCCAGGACGTTCAGTTGTCCCACGCTTGTCAATCATGTGAAAAGAGAGTGGTACAGTCTGACACCAGTTTTCAGCAATGTAGCAAATGTAAAGTTGTCCGGTATTGTTCTAAAGCATGTCAACATAGACATTGGGGAGAACACAAGGTGTTGTGCAAGGCAATATCGCATCTTACTGGACAGGTTACCGCTGCGAATGGTGGGAACGAGGGAGTGTACCTTAGTCACCTGTCACCTAAAGAACATACAACTGTCGTTCAGTTAGTGGGGCAAAAGTGTATGGTGAATTGCGAGTTGAATGGACAGGAAACTGAAGCATTGTGGGATACTGGAGCGCAGGTTTCCATCATTTCGTGGGACTGGGTTCAGAACAATTTGCAGGAATGTACGGTGCAGCCTGTAGAGAAACTATTGGGGGTAACGCAACTAGACTTGAAAGCAGCCAATGGGACTGATCTGCCTTACATGGGGTGGAATGATGTTGATTTCAAACTTTCATTTGCAAAGGATGATGAAATTGGCAATGCAGAGGGCTTATTGCTGGATATTAACTTGGAAGATTCAACACCAGTGCAACAAACTTACAATGCTATCCCCAAACCCTTATACCCAGAAGTCAAACAGTATGTCGAAGATCTATTGAATAGGGGATGGGTACAGAAGTCACGGTCTGCATATTCCTCGCCTGTTGTCTGCATCAGAAAGAAGGATGGGACCCTGCGACTATGCGTTGACTATCGCAAACTAAACCAAATAACAGTCCCAGACCGTCACCCGTTGCCACGTATACAGGATACGCTGGGCAGCCTTGGCGGTAATCGGTGGTTCTCACTCTTGGATCAAGGCAAGGCGTACCACCAAGGCTATATAAGTCCTGAAAGCAGACATAAGACAGCATTTATTACTCCATGGGGCTTATTTGAGTGGGTTCGCATCCCGTTCGGGTTAATGAATGCACCTGGAGAATTTCAACAGTATATGGAACAATGTTTGGACGGCCTTAGAGACAGAATTTGTATCCCATATTTGGATGATATCTTAGTATACAGTGGAACATTTGAAGAACACGTTGACCATGTGCGCACAGTATTGCAGAGGCTTCATGCTAATGGCATAAAGTTAAAGGGGAAGAAATGCGAACTGTTTCGAAACGAAGTCAATTATCTTGGGCAAATTGTGTCAGCCGAAGGGTACAGACCAGATCCGAAAAAGACACTTGCAGTTACTTCCTTGAAAGATTTGAGGCCAGGAACAGTTGGCGAAGTCAGGAAGCTTCTAGGACTTCTCGGGTATTATCGGCGATATATTAAGGATTTCTCGAAAGTCGCTAAACCATTGTTTGATCTTCTGCAAGCTTCACCTGCTGACAAAAGCAAGCCTTCAAAGAGTAAATCCAAGTGCAATAAGAACTGTGTACCATCAAGTAAACCTGTTGTTTGGAAAGACCATCATTAAGAGGCTCTGGAGGAATTGTTGGCACACCTGACGAGCCCTCCCATCCTAGGGTTCCCCGATTACAACCAACCATATGTTCTCCATACCGACGCGTCACAAGAGGGACTAGGGGCAGTGCTATATCAGCGGCAAGATGGGAAGCTAAGAGTGATAGGATACGGATCTAGACCCCTCAGCCCTGCTGAGAAAAACTACCACCTCCACTCCGGGAAGCTAGAGTTTCTCGCACTTAAGTGGTCCATCACTGAACACTTCCGGGACTATCTCTTATACGCTCCTAGCTTTGTGGTCTACACAGACAACAACCCCCTTACCTATGTATTGACATCAGCCAAGCTAAACGCTACTGGACACCGCTGGGTCGGCGAGTTAGCAGATTTTAACTTCACCATAAAATAGAGGCCTGGTCATTCCAATGGTGACGCAGACGCGCTCTCAAGAATGCCTATGGAGTTTACCAGGTATATGGGTTCCTGTACAGAAGTCATGTCATCAGACCAGATCAATGCCACCATAACCGCGGTTACAGCACAGAGTGAAGGGATAACAACATGGGTGTCTGCTATTACGCATGATCAGATAGTTCTGGACATTGACAATGTCTCCCTTGGCCCTGGACAGCATACCATCAGCAATGGTAGGATCCTGCAGGCCCAGAGGCAAGACAATGTGATTGATAGGGTTCTAGCTTTCAAACTGGAGGGAAAACGCCCATCCATCCAAGAAACGCGCCAGGAACAACCAGGTGTTAAAGCGTTACTAAGACAATGGCACAAACTCAAGGTTAAAGATGGCTTGCTGTATAGAGAAACCGACGAGTACAAGCAGCTTGTTTTGCCACGGCAGTTCCACCGCACGGTCTATAAAGAACTCCACCAAGAAATGGGGCACCTGGGAGCAGCACGTGTTTTACAGTTAGCTAGAGAATGGTTCTATTGGCCTGGGATGGAACAGGATATCACCCACTTTGTGACGAATGTCTGTGGTTGCTTGAAACAACGGAAACCGGTTCTGCCAAAATGTGCACCACTGAACCCCATCATCACCTCATCGCCATTTGAACTTGTTTCGATAGATTTCTTGCACTTGGAAAAGAGCTCCGGTGGATATGAGTATGTCTTGGTAATCATAGACCATTTCACAAGATTTGCTCAGGCCTATGCAACCAAGAATAAATTCAGCAAGACTGCTGCTGAGAAGCTGTTCAACGACTTCATCCCTAGATTCGGTTTCCCGGCGAAACTGTTACATGATCAGGGCAAAGAGTTTGAGAATGACCTCTTCCATCAGCTACAGAAACTAAGCGGGATTGAGCGGCTCCGAACTACGCCTTATCACCCCCAAGGGAATGGGAAGACAGAAAGATTTAACCGCACACTACTGTCAATGCTGAGGACGCTGCCCGAGGACAGGAAGATGAGATGGAAGGACTCACTCAACAAAGTGGTGCATGCTTACAATTGTACTCGCCATGATGCAACTGGTTTCTCGCCCTTCTTCCTGTTATTCGGTCGCACGCCTAGATTGTCGGTAGATCTCATTTTTGGAACTGCACCAGGATCACCCAAACAAACTCACACTCAATTTGTAGAGAGTTGGAGAACTGCAATGCAACAGGCATACACAATTGCGACGAGAAACAGCGAGAAGTCTGCCACTGCTGGAAAAAAACACTATGACAAGAAGGTTTGTTTCACCCAGTTGCGCCCTGGAGACCGCGTACCTGTGCGGAACTTGTCTGAGCGTGGCAGACCAGGTAAACTCCGTTCCTACTGGGAAAATGACATACATACAGTGGTTGAACAAAAGGGTGACATGCCAGTATTTGAGGTACGACCAGAAAGATCTTCTGGAAGATCAAGAGTTCTCCATCGAAACTTACTGCATCCCTGTGAGTTCCTCCTGCCCGATATTCCAGTGGATACTGCACCTGCAGTCCATCACCACAGACAGGCAAGGAGGCCTGCAACCCGGAACAATGCACAACGGCTTGAGGTGGACGCTGATGGAAGCGAGAGTGACAGTGACAGTCGGGATGGTCTACTCTTGGAGATAACATACGATGGAGTGTCTGAACAGGAGATGCCGGCGGACCAACCAGTTCTAGCCAATGAAGAGGCTGATTGCAGTGAAGTACCTGTAGCAGGTAATGGGATGGAGATAGAAGGTGAGCAGGGTAACGTACCCCTGGAGGCTGACCATCCACCCCCTCCTGACTTACCGGTCGCAGAACAGCCTGATATACAGCTAGGAAGACCAGTACGAAATCGCCACCCTCCTGTTCAACTCAACTATGACTCCCTTGGGACTCCATCGCTCTACCCACACTATGTATCGAGCATCCAAGCCCCAAGCAGTGTCTATACACCGCCACCATTGTACTGGCTGCATCCTCAGCAGTGGGTCGTCCCAATATATCCACACTACATGATGAACTGCTGGATTCCACCATGGATGAATACATCGTGTTGAACTATGAACTCTCGGAACTATTGTGATTGCCATTGTAATATTAGGTAGAAAAAAAAAATAGCACTCGTTTATCTATCACCATGATAGTAAATTGCGATGAAGATACACAGTTATCTTGAAGGACGTTGGACTGAAATAGAGTTGAGATAAGGAATGGACTTGCATGTTATATCATAGTAGGCCTGATCACCCTATATGACAATAGTATTGTGCTTTTGTTCATTTAAGATTTAGATATTCATGTTCAAGGTAAAATGTCCAGGAGGACATCATTTTAGCAGGGGAGTGTGTGACGAGTAGAAAATGACCCCCCATATAAAATTATTTGTTATTTCCGGTTCCGGCAAGCCAGGTTTTCCACATTTGGTGACCATGCGGTTGTCACGTGACATTGAAATCTTTGTAAAGCAAAGAGAAATCGTAGTTAAAATAAAGCACAAACGAGTCAAGAGATTTCCAAGTTCTTTATTCGTTTTGCTGCGCTTTGGGACCGATAAACAGCAAGTTTACCAGCGTAACATCCGCTTTAGCAAGAGTCACAACAATTGTTCATTTGGTACCGTGAAAGTGTCCATAATTCTGTAATAGCGAGAGTTTGCACTAGCGGAAGTTATTTCCAGTCAAACCTTTCGCTGGGATCTGGATTCAAAATTAACAGTACAGTCAACCTTTGCTTGTGGACACCTGGCTACTATGGGCACCTTGTTTTTATATATGTCCAGGATTTTAAGTCCTAGTAAATTAAAATTAATCTTAATCGTTAATCTTACGGAATGGGATACCAAAATAATAGCCGCGAAGGTTTCCATAAAAGTGGGAGTTGACTGTACTGGCCAGTGGTGTCTCTCAAATACAAATCAAGTACCACTGCTGGGTTGTTCAAAGCCGATTAACACTAATGCAAGATTAAGGGGGCCGTCTAGTCAGATTTTTTGTCAATTTTCGGTCATCTAACCATCTTTTTGGTTTTCACCTAAAACTGTAGATTAACTTATCTACTTTAAGGTTTCAAAGTCTTTTTCACATAAATTGACCTGCGAAAGCTGATAAAAGCGATTTGCGTGACGTAGTCTGCTAATGTTGATCGGTTGCCATGGACACGGAATGATAAACAACGCTCTTTCTTTGAGATTTCTTGATTAACTGCTTTCCAAATTCCGTTTCCAGTGATCCTTATCTGATTCCAACATTTCTATTTCCTTTCTAAGGCCAGGCTCCTCAGTCAAATTAGACGCGGCTTAGATTAATCGCATTCAGAACTACTGCAACGTGTTTCAGTTTGTTTACAAGCAAGGAATCATGCCAAAAGGGAAAAGATCTGGTGTAAAACAACGAGTTTTAAAGAAAAGTGGTAGTGTTAAAAAAAGAAAAGCTTTTAAAGGGATCCTGAAACAGAAAAAGAAAGCCGAAAATGCAGCGAAGAGACGTAGAGTGGAGATCACGTTTGTCGGTGAGGATGACGTGGTCAGCGAACAAATTCTGGAGCCACTTGCCTCTGTCTCTTCGAGAAAGCTACAGGAAAGTGATGATGAAAGCGGATCTGATGAGAGTATTTCTGCTGACATGCCAGCTGCAGAGGGGTATCGGTTTGTAAACATGGAAAGCCTTCGAGAGTTTCTGGAGAGAGTTCATTCAGTTAGCCAAGATTGTCCATCAGGTAAAATAGTGTACTATAAACTTTTATTCATACCATCTTAGTTCAGATCTCCAAAGTTGTGACTTTTTTTAGGACATGCGAAACTTTAAAAAAATATTCTTATTATACTTTGTTTCTTTTAGCCTCTATTAGACTAGTGGAGAGTGGATGTGACAGATATGGTCTCAGCAGCAGCTTGTATGCTGTTTGTGGCAAATTAACATTAAATGCAAGCAAGACAGAATTTATGTTAATCGGGTCGAGACAAAGGTTAAGTACTTTTGACAAATCTCCTAGCCTTTCAATTGATGATAAATCTATAAAGCAAGTTTCTAGCACTAAATCTCTTGGTGTGCACATTGACGAAAATCTCTCTTGGAATGTGCACATCGAGTCCATTGCTAAGAAAATTGTATCTGGCCTGGGAGCTTTAAAGAGGTGTAGACGATTTGTTCCTCAAAGCACGCTGCATTCTGTTTTCAGTGCCTTAATACAGCCTCATTTTGATTATTGTAGTGTTGTTTGGGGACACTGTAATAAGACCCTTTCTGACAAACTGCAAAAATTGCAAAACCGCGCTGCACGTATTCTAACCTTTTCCAGCTATGACACAAATGCCGGACTTCTCTTTGAACGGCTCGGCTGGAAGGGATTGGAATCTCAAAGGCAAATACAAGAAGCAATAATGGTGTACAAATCTCTTAACGGTCTTGTACCTACCTATTTGCAATCTATCTTTACTGATAGGAATAATATAACTCAATACGAACTGAGAGACACCGTGGGCAAACTCGCTGTTCCTTTGCCCCGCACAAACTATCTAAAAAACAGTTTTGGTTACCAAGGTGCGGTGCTTTGGAACAGCTTACCACATGATTTGCGGCAAGCACAAACTCTCAATGGTTTTCGAATTGGTTGCCGACATCATTTTTCTTAGTCACAAAATTTTTTACCTTTTATAGCACACGGCATTCATGTAAAGCAGAGTTTTGTTAGTATAAATTAGTATTGTTTTAGTTTTTAGTATTGTATTTATTATCATTAGTATTTTATAATTGACTGAATTGATGAATTTACCGTGTATAAATAAAGTTACTACTACTACTACTACTGGTATGAAAGAGTTCCTTGCCACTGGGTACCACAATACCAACAATACCCTTCCAAGATCAAATCAGGGAAAAGATATAAACAGGCGGATTGTTTATGCTTCCTATGAAATGGGAGTGGGAAAGGAAGGCATTACTAAACTGTGTGAGGTTCTCAATATGCCCTTTTCCATGGCAAAACTGACATGGTATAACCATGAGGACATGCTGTTTGAAGCACACCAAGATGTTGTCCTTGCAATGCTGGAGAAGAACAGGGAGGAAGCTAGAAAGATTGCTCTCGAGGAAGATGGTGTGGATAAAAATGACACCACTTTAGCAGAAGTACCAGTTAGTTTTGATGGCACTTGGTCCAAGAGAGGATTCACAGCTAATCATGGAATTAGCTTTCTGATTTCTGCTTCAACTGGAAAAGTACTCAACTACGAGTGTATTTCAAAGGTTTGCAATATGTGCATTCAGAAGAAAGCCACTTTGTCTGAAGAAGAGTTTGATGCATGGCAAGAGCAGCATGCATGTGATGGCAATTATGGTGGTTCAAGCCCAAGTATGGAATTAGAGGCTGCCAAAAGGATATGGGGAAGAAGTCAAGATTACAACCTCCATTATAAGTATATGATTTGTGATGGAGACTCGAAATCCTACAGTGCAATTTGGAATTTCTATGGTGTTTGTGACTTATGCAACAAAAATGAAGAACTACACAAATCCCCAAAGGAATATGAAAAATGGCAGAAAACAGAGGAGTACAAAGAATGGGATAACACTCATCTTACAGGGACAGCTAATTGCAACCGTGTTATAAAACTTGATTGTATTGGCCATGTTCAGAAAAGGTTAGGCAAAGCACTTTATGAATTTCAAAGATCTGCCTCCAAACTTGAAGATGGAAAGCCTGTTAAGGGGAGGCAGGGAAGACTAACCAAGACAGCAATTGAAAAGCTGAAGAAGTATTACGGTAAAGCCATACGAAACAATGTCACAAGGGATATATCAAGTGCAGAAGAAAGGGACATTGCAGTGAAAAACATGCAACAAGAAATTGAAGCTGGGCTTTACCACTGCACTAAACTCCCAGATAAAGAGAGGCATAAATACTGCCCTCCAAACTCTTGGTGCAAGTTTAAAAAGGGTCTGAAGTGTGATGACAAGCCCCATCACCTTGATCCGGTATTTATTAAGCATCTGGAACCTATTTATGATAGGCTCAGTGACCCCGCCCTTCTTAGCAGATGTCTACCAGGATACACACAAAATGCTAATGAATCAATTAATGCCCTTGTTTGGAACATTTGCCCTAAACATAGATGGTATGGCAGGAAGCGAGAAGCAATTGCGGCTGCATCAGCAGCTCTACATTTCAGCTGTGGCGCGAAAGCAAAACATGATGTCATGGAGAAGGCTGGCATTGGTGTTGGGACCCACACTGGGACTGCTAGCAAAAGGAGAGATTCAGAGAGAGTGTCACAGGCAGAGAAGAGGAGCAAAGAAAAACATAAAAAATACAGACTGGCCAGGAGCCAAGCAAGAAAAAGGGACGAGAACATGAGAATTCAAAAAGAGGGCACTACCTATGAAGCTGGAGCCTTTAATCTTTAGCTGCAAGGAGTCCTTAAATGGATCAACAGTAGTCAATTTTCCTTTTTTACAGTACTAAAACTGTTTAAAACTGAAATTTTGATGGTTCTTGATACTATAATCACCTGCAAGAGGTGTGACTTTGTTTAAAGGAACTATTTAAATTTGTGCCAACTTTAACAGCATTTTTCTCAAATTTGCCCTTTTCCGGTTGGAGGCATCTGCCCCTACCTATTTTTTTCTTTAATATATGACCAATTGCTGTGAAATTTGGCACAGACTGTCTTTGGGATGTAAACTATGATCCTATGGAGCTTAAGTTATATACTTTAGGAGATATTTGTTCTACACCCATATTTGGAAGTATTTGGTTGCCATGGGAACACTGATGGCCTTATCCCGAAACCGCTCCATAGGATCATAGTTCAATCCATGTTAGTTATGCATAGAAAGTGAAAATCATTTTCGATGAATTCAGCTCATAAAAAGTATGTGGGGCAGACAGCAACCCTCAGCTGAAAGGGTCAGATTCAGAAGTTAATTATTAACTATCTTTTATTTACTTTATCTCAAATTACACCTTACTGTATAGGTCATCCTGAGGGGATGCTCTGGTGAAAATTTCATTGTTTTCTATAAAATTGGTACAGAGCTCTGCTATTTTAAAGATGCTTAGAACATTTCTCTGAAATTTGACTAGACTGCCCCGATTTCAACGGGCGTTCATTTTTCTTTGCTGATGTTTGGGAAACATCCCAGACCCTACAGCTATATACAGATTTGGCCGGATCGATAGGTTTTGGGGTGGTTTTCGGTCGCCATTGGTTTCACGGACGTTGGCCGGACAATTGGAAATCTTTTAACATCGCGCTTTTGGAGCTTTTTCCCATTGTCATTGCTGTACACATTTGGGGGTCTCTTATGGCAGATAAACGTGTCATATTTTTCTCCGACAATGCCGCTGTTGTTGACATTGTCAATAACCAGACGTCAAAACACCAAGGTATCATGGTACTGTTAAGGGATTTAGTGTTAAGCTGCCTTAGACATAACATTTTGTTTCGAGCCCGTCATATTCCTGGGTTAATCAATTCTCGTGCTGACTACATTTCACGTTCTCAGGTAGCAAAGTTCAAGGCAATTTCGCCAGAGGCCGACCAGCTCCCGACCCCTGTTCCCGAGAACCTAATGCCGAAGAGTTGGGTGCTAACTTAAACAGTCTGCTATCTTCGTCCCTAACGACTAGTTCGCGACGTATGTACCAACATGCGATCAAGGGTTCAATTTCTCTTTGATAAAAGTGTTTTTATTGCTTATAGAATGATACATGTAAACATGTAGTCATGAAAAAAACAGAGTCAAGAAACAATAACAGTAGCAAAATACAGTGTCTGAGTCACAAACAATGTAATGATTTACAGAATATAGGATTTGTGTTGGATTCCAACTGAAACACCAAGTTTCTGTCCATAATTTGGTTTTCTTTTGTGACAAATATGTATTGACTGCCAGTACTGAAGGCCTTCAAATTCATAGTTGCAAGTTTCAAAGACTACATTTTCCAGCCACAATATCAGACTTTATATTCAAAGTATCATCACTCGTGTTTGTGAATTGTTTTCCACTTAGCTTTTTTAAACATATTGCTCCTTTGGTGAATGTTTACTGCAAGCCCTTCAAGACCTACAACAAAAGCACAAGGCAACATTTGCTTAAAACCTTGTCTTCATATGTATAAGATTCTCAGATTGTTAGATGTGTAAAGTAAAATTATCTAATGTGCCCAGAAACATGATTTCAGATAAAGTACTACCACAGATCTAAATGCTACAGTGCTTTCTTTCTTGCTTAAGTTATCAATTTCAAGCTTTCACAAAAGCTCTAATTTATAATATTTATGGGCAACAACAAAGCACACTCAAAGATAAATGCAAAGATTGAGTTGATATCATCACACTGACTCTACTGATCACCAATCGAGAAGATTATTACAAAGCCTTCTTCTAAAAGCCTTACTATTATTTCTACTTACATTCTCAGAGGTAAATGATCCTGATTTTGCTGTTTAGGCATTATTTCAAGAGGCTATTTTCAGTAAAAAGTTCTTCATACACTGTGTATAATTAAGTGACCGTTGAAAGCAAGTTGAAATTAGCCATGTTCTAAACGAGCAGGGGACTGGGTACGAACATATTATCTCTTCGGTACAAACATTCAATATCGATTGAATTGAAAGATGGGGCACATCATCTGAAAGAGCATCCAAAAATTAGTAAATTCACCAAATTTGACGGTTATTGGTTTAAACCCAAAGGCATGGTACACTTAGTATGGATTGGAGGGACAGGCGTCCTCCAATCCATACTAAGCTCTCTTATTTTAAAAGTGTACCATGCCCTTGCGTTTAAACCAATAACCATCATATTTGGTAAATTTACTAACTTTTGGATGCTCTTTCAGATTACGTGCCCAATTTTCAATTCAATCGATATTGAATGTTCGTACCAAGAAAAAATATGTTCGTACCCAGTCCCCTGCTTGTTTAGAACATGGCCAATTTTGTGCGCCTATTACAGTGCTGCATCATGGGATAGATCAACTCGTTTCCAGGTCTTCTCAGCATGTAAATCCAAGATGACGGCTCATCTGTGTGGTATGGTCGAGTTCCACACACGAAACCCAGCTTTTTACTCCATTAAGAGGCTTTTCAAAGGCTGGAAAATATTCAGGAAACATTTAAAGAAGTGCATGGCGATTCCAAGCAATTTTACTTGCACAGAGCTAGGATATTATTTACTGCTAACCTCTTCTAAATTCAATCTTGAGGCATTCCAAAAGCTACCTCTAAAAGGTAAACTGACCACTTTGGAAAGTATGTTGTTTTCATAAGGAAAGCTCAATATCAGTCAATAGCAGTCAATGCAAACTTCTTGCATTCTGGATTTTTGAACTAAAATAAGAAGCTTACATGTTGCTGCTTGAAGATATATATAAGCTTATAATTTGTTGATGGAAATGTAAAGTATTGAATTATGACAGTAGAATGCTTAATGGAAAAGATTACTGTCTGAACATCGCATTTACAATGAAACAATCTTGAGTTGCTGAATAAAACATCATGTTAATTAGTTCATATCAAGCCATGAATAATTTCACAGGGTCTTTCACATGATTCTTGCTTCCTTACTTTTGTGATGAAATTTCTCAGGATGTTTCAAAGGGGAGCATATCAAGAGCTCCACGTTTCACATGGCTTTGCAAGTTTCACACACTTTTTCACAGGCCGGAATAAATGCTAGTTTCCTTATGGCCAAGAAGCATGTTGTTTCACAGGATATTTCACAGGGTGATGTGTGTTGTGTAACAACCAAGATATGTTTCACAGGTTGTTTCACATGGCTCTCTAGAGGTTCCAAAAGTGTTTTAAAATTTCACAGTTAATTTCACAGGTTGCGTTTATCCTGTAACTTTGTGCAAGGAGCACTAATAATATCACATGGTGTTTCACAGGGTGTTTCACATGCCAAAAAAATTCACATGGTTTTCACATGTTGAGGTTATGCTAATGATTGGACTTAGGTATTTCTGGCTTGTATGGCACTTATGTGTCATGAAACATGCGAGCGATGTAAGCCATTCCAGTTAGCCTGCATAAGATTCCGGTTGGCCTACATAGTACTCCGGTTAGCCCTAAGAGCACTTTGGTTGCCAAACGGTACATCATGTTGCTTGCAGTTAGCTTTATATTGGAACTAAGGTTTTCTGGCTTGCTTAAGGTTAAGGCCTCATGAATTTTTACATTGCTACTTTAAGGTCATCCAACAACTGAAAATACAGGCCTTAAGAAAATGTCACACAGATTTTTTATAAAGCAGACAAATGTCTGGTCAAAGAGCAGATCTTCAATGCCTCAGGTAATGAATGTGTGTAGAGAAGGAAGGGAATTGCTAGAATTGACTGTCAAATAACTATGTGTAAAACTAAGAGATCAACAACTACCTGAACTTGTTATAAATCCATTGTTTAACTCAACAGTAATCCAGAATGTCCTCAGTTCTGAATTCTGTAAATCCTGTCAAAACATTAGGCATTCTATTAGTCCCAAAAATTACCTGTAGACCACAAAATGCAAAAGAAACGGAAATCTATGTTTACCAATACAATAAAACATCATGGTAAGAACAAATTCTAAGTTAAGAAATGGTCTCATTTATTAAACATGCCCAAAGAGGCATTCCGAAACGTGAGTAGCACTGTTTAATTGAAGTCTAGATTAGCTACCAGGTTGACTGCAAGTAGTCTCTAGACTGAGCTGAAATGTTTCTTCCAATTTCAGAGGTATCACATCAAAGGTGTTGCAGTAATTTCAAATTTCTGAAATGGCCACTTAGTCAATATTTTGAGGAACATTCCCTCACGTATAAATAATGAAAGGATGCGATTCTTATTAATTTGAAGTACAGTAGCTTAAAATTCAGATGACAAACATAAAATTATAACAGCAGATAACAGTTACATGCCTCGACGAAATGACTGCCATTTAATACTATCTCCTCGTTCTCGCTATCCATTTTTATGCCAAGCTCGGCTTTAATTCCAGTAAGCTAAGTTGATAAACATGATAAACGTCGAAGACATAATTCAACCAGTCTAAAAAAAATCATTGTACAATGAGAAACGCTTACCTCAGGTCCCTGTAAGTTTTTGTTACCCACGTTTTCGCTCGTTTCTACTCTTTCCATATTCTTCTTTATCGAGAATACAAATAAAGGAGGTATACCCTACGTTTGGGGACTTGTTTTGATTCCGTCAAAAAAGGAAAAACATCGACAAAATTGTCCTCTATAACTCAAAATCACTCCATTGGATTCCACCTTTCTTGTCGCCATTTTGAAAATGCTCTTGTCGTGAGCCCGCAATACCGACCACGAGGAATCCGCTGGAGAGAACCCCAGCAGGGGGAGGGGTAGGGGCAGCCACTTAACCTCTCCTCAGGCCCACTCCTTTCGTCTGAAAGAAATTAAATCCATCCTGGCCAAAAGCAATTGAAATGAGAAGAAATTCACAATTTACGGTTTACCGAAACTCCACAAGGCCGACATACCTTTAAGACCTATTGTATCATGTGTTAACACCTTTGCATATGATTTATCCGCCTACTTAGCTAACATCTTGTCTCCTTTAACAGGTAACTCGGATTTCACGGTGAGGAATTCAGCCCATTTCGTGTCCTCTATCAACAGTGAGACGATCCTAGACAACGAGATCATGGTGTCTTTTGACGTGGAGTCGCTGTTTACCAACGTTCCAATCGACGACGCTGTACAAGCCACGCTACGGAAACTAGAGAACGACCCCAGCCTTGCCGACCGCACAACACTAACACCAGCTCAGATCGCTGACCTTCTGAACTTCGTTTTGAGATCCACATACTTCCAGTATAACGGATCAATTTACAAACAACGGGAAGGCGCAGTCATGGGAAGCCCAGTTTCCGCTGTTATTGCTAACCTCTACATGGAGAGCTTTGAGGAGCAGGCAATAGCTTCATCATCCCACAAGCCTAAAATATGGAAACGCTACGTAGACGACACCTTCACCATCTTGGATCGCGAAAACGTTGATAGCTTCTTACAACATCTCAACAACCAGCAGCCTTCCATCCGCTTCACCATGGAAACAGAGAGTGACAGCAAACTCGCCTTCCTTGACACTGCAGTTTCGAGAGAACCAGACGGCCGCCTCACCACCAGCGTATACAGGAAGCCTACGCACACTGATCAATACTTAGCGTATGATTCACATCACCCTCAATCAGTTAAACGTGGTATTGTTAAGTGTCTTTACGAGCGTGCTAAACGCCTCGTAACAAAACCGTCTGTTATTTCGAAGGAGAAAAAACATCTGTCATCTGTTCTTGTATCTAATGGTTATCCTTTTTCTTTCTTACAGAAGATCACCAAGACCAGGAAACCAAACACCAATGCCGAACCCGCCACCGAGTTCAAATCCACTGCGATTTTACCTTACTTCAAAGGTCTTTCTGAGCAACTTCGCTGCTGCCTACAACAACAAGGCGTGCGCGCTGTTTTCAAGTTGGAAACTACACTACGATCACACCTAGTACGGCCAAAAGATGCTGTTGATTCGACTAAGCAGGATGGCGTTGTTTACAGGATCCCCTGTGAGTGCGGCAAAGTTTACATCGGTGAGACTGGAAGACCTATGCAAGACAGGATCAAAGAACACGACCGGGACATCCGATTCGCCCGTACCCAGACCTCCGCCGTTGCAGAACACACCAACAACACCGGACACTACCCGCTTTGGAATGAGGTAAAGTTTATTGATCGTGACCCACACTGGTACAAACGCAGGGTCAAAGAGGCAATTCACATAAGACTTCACCCTAATAACATCAACAGGGATAGTGGAATTGAAATTCCTGAAGCATGGATGACCACGATCAAAAAACAGAACAACAGGAGAACTGTACGACAGCGGACCGCTGAGGGAACAACAGAGCATCGGAACAGTGAGGATCGAAATGCGCCAATCACAGCTGTTGAAAACCAACCAATCACAGCGCAGCAGCGTGCTTTATAAGTTTACGCATAACCAGTCGATCTTATCGCCTGATGAAGACTAGCAGTGTGCAGTCGAAACGTCGCGATCTCCATCACACGTGACTACTTTGTGAGACAAACGAAAAAATTCTTTATTATTAAGACTTTTTGTTGTTTTGTCATGGAACCGTATCGCTACTTAGGTATAAAAATGTTATTTCCAACGAATGAGCTTTCAAAGAAGGCTGAAATAACTATTTTGCTGGAACATGACACAACACGGCCTTGCCCCCAGGCCGGTGCATTGTGGATGGTTAACCAGGGATATATAAGGGGGAGTTTAGCATGTGATACTCATCAAGGCCTCTGAAACAACCCAGTTGAGGGCTCCGTTTATTTCATTCACTTGGTTTCTCTCGCTTTTGCCATTGTGTTTGCTATGTTTATTTCTAAGTACCAAGTTTCAAATCTTATTAGCGCCAATAACCAGCAGTTGATGAATTCTTTCAAGGACCTACCTGCAGGACACCATTGGCCAAATAAAACGGGCCAACAAGGATGCCGTGGACTTACAAATGAAATTACAAATTCAGTGAGCCCAGAAGGTTTAAACGTAAAGCAAAGGAGGATCAGTACAAATTCAATCTCAAAATTGTGGAAACTCTTGATGATGCCAAGTCTGCTGCCCAAAAGTCACACCTTGACAAAGTTAAAGCCAATCTGGACGCAGGTGAGAAATTACAACTCGAAAGCCAAAAGCACATTCTTCTTGTTGACAAATCGGATTCTGGGTGGTTTACGGTAGAGGAGTATAAGAAGCACAATTTGGCGGATAATTCTGACAACAAGAAGATAATTTTCAGTGCTGAGCGCTGTGCTCAGTCGACTCTGTCTTCTCTGAGGAAGAAGAGAATGCTTCATTTGCCCCATCCAAGGGACCTCCACTTGCATGAGCATCTGTTCCTTCTTCTTCATCCAGCACTCGCAACAACCTCAAGCGATTCAGTCTCTCATACCCCCAAATGAATGAGACACCTCAGCATGATAATGAGATTCCCCAGGATAATGAGATACCTCAGCACAGTAATGAGATGCCTCAGCATTTTCCGGCTTTAACGGTCCCTATATCACTACTAATGTTTAATTTATTAAAGTGCACCTAACACCAAAAATTGTTCTTCACTTAACGACATCGCCGTGTTTTTGAGTATTTCTGTGCAAAAATTTTTTGATTTGGTTTAATCCTCAATTTTCTGTGCCCTGTTAAAGTACGCAAAAACGTCGCCATTTTGGTTCACTACCAAGCCTGAAGGGGTCTGGGTCTAGTGCAAGTGCGACGTCAAATCAAGAACACAATTTTTGCGCATTGCAGTAATTCTCCTGTTGCCTTCAGAAATGTACATGGACCAGATGGAAAAGAAATGCCCACTAAATGTCTTGTAGAGGGTTGTGAGAGCTCTTCAAACTTACAAGAGGGGAAACGCTTCACACGATACCATTCTGAGGAACTGAATCATGGCAAAGCAAAGAAACAAGCGAAATTTGCTTGCCAAGCTATCGGAGTTTCCAGTGCCCGGGTGATGCCGCATGATGTGATTACTCCAGAAACTCGCAGGCAGTGTTATTTTTATAGCTGAGTTTTACAAAAAGCCGGTAAATTTGTATGATGGTATGTAAATGTTGAAAATAAACTTGTACCTTTAGCAACGCAATCAAAGCGAGACAACATGGATTATGCTGTCTTCAAATAATGCTTTGGCAATCGCCGCATGTAGCTTTGACTCACTTCAAATGCTGAGATGTTTATCGATTAATCAAGTCAAGTCTGAGGCATTGTACCCTATACAACGTTTAGGAAACAGTGAATAAATAGCCACATTCAAAGTGGATTTAATAGCTTACTGTATTGGAAACAATTATTATTATATAGCCAGTGAAGGTCACTGAAGTCATGATGGTTCAGAATCAAGTTTGAGGAACTAGCCCAAAACCTTCAAGGTCCAAAAAAGATTCAGAAGAGAATATGACCTTAAAAATGCCATGACAAATTCAAGCAAGTCGATTGGCTTTTTAACATGCTATTTAAATAAATGCTTATGCGAGATCTCTGAAGATCCTACATTCGCAGATGTGGAGAAGTTTTTAGAGGGGATTTGCGCCAGTGACAGTCTGACAATTGACCATAGAGCTTTAAGGCAGTTCAACATCATGCTTTACTGCTGTTTATTAAGATGTTTAACATTTTATGTGAAATGAGGAACTAATGGACACGAGGATCCCATTAGAACTCTAGCAATCATAGAAGCAGTGTCTTTTCAAGTTGAAGAAGATAAAAATGGTGCAACTTGACGAAGATATGAATGACTCTCTCCTGACAGAAGAAAGCAATTCGACTAATGCCGAGTCTACTCCCAGCTTGAGTAAAGACTCCAAAAAGCTAACAGAAAAGGATGGAGAGATTGGATATCATAAAAACAGCGTTTTCTACCCAATGACAAATTTTTCGTTGGATTGTGCCCAAAATTGTTGACTTATTTAACTTGTTAGGAAAACAACAACACATGCCAATAACTGTCCCATCTTTTTTCTCGATCCTTGGGTCTAAAGTGTAAAGACAATCTGAACATTTACCTTGATAATTAAAGTTTACTCATTTTGCATAATCACAAAGGGTCTTTTTTACTGAAAAACTGCTGATAAAAAAACAAGGATGATTTAGGACATTTTAAGCCAAAAAATAGTGTCCAACGGAAACCCTGTTTGCTTGATTATCTCCAAGGGAACACAGCTACAGCAATTTGATGTGGAGGGACATGTCAAGTCAGCAGGGAATTCTAAATGTGTCCTCTTCGAACAAGTTGTGGACAGTGCCAAAGTAACATCACTTTCTACAATTGAAAAAGAACACCAAATTAAACAGATGTTAAAAGAAATCATGCCCAAAGTGATGTTGGAGACAAAATTGAAGTAAGTTGATTTGTACCAGTAATCACATCATTTTGAGTGCAATTTGGAATAAATAAGCACAAGTAAATTTTTCAAAGCCAAACAAAATTGCACGAGCCCGTAGGGCGAGTGCAATTTGTAGTCTTTGAAAAATTTACGAGTGCTTATTTATTCCAAATTGCATGAGAAAAATCATGTGATTACTAGTTAATAATACACAAGCAAAAATTTCTGTCACATACGCTTTCTTAATTTTCGTGACAAATTCATGTGTCGAGCGCCTGGCTGTAAATTTGACGTGTGAATTCATGCGTAAATATTCAATTCATGCACTCGCTGGAAGTGCTGCATGAAAAGTTTTTAGTTCAGAAATAGTCTTCTCGCTGTTAAACTTGAAGAACTTGAACAGCAAAGCAAATTTTCCTAAGCAGCTAAGGTTCTGCTGCTGTTCTTTTCGGTGGGTTTAAGAAACTCCGTCTGTGCCGTGTTTGTACACAGTCGAGCCGAAAACAGCCTTCATATCAGTACATGATGTTTTGACAGAATATCGAAATACTGAACTGGAATCCATCGAAGGGATCTTCTCAGTGCAGAGGAGAGCATTCAGCTACAACTCCGTGTTGCTGGCTGATTTTACCGGACGTTCTACAGGTTAGATTTGCCTTCTAATACCACTTTTGGTGCCTTTTGTTATTGAGTGAGCTTTAACAACAGCTGCAAAAATTTAGCTAAGCTTACCTAATTTCTCAGCTTTCTCTCTTGAAAAAATAGAATGCTTGCTTGTCTCGTCTTCAAAACTAAGAAGTAGTCTGTTCCTAGGCAGTCTGGTTAGTACTTCTTCGCGTTTCCCTTCAGAGAATTGAAGTATTCAGAGTATATGTTTCTGCGAGGATTGTCAGTGCCGCTTTGGTGTATTAAAATTGGCCGTTGACCCGAGTTTAATTTCAAGTTTATGCTTTGTCCTCATTGCTTTTGTGATTATTCCTCGTCTTTCACACCTCTCCACCATTGGTAATTTTTGTAGTGCTCTTTTACTTTGCGTCACTTTCAAGCTTTTCAATAAAATTGCATTATACAGATCAAACAATCTTGTCTCACTTTTGTCCGCCATTTTGTTTGTCCGAGATGGATTTTGCATGAAGCTGGCATAAATGTCAATCATTTTCAATTTCACCATTTTGCACTGCTAATTTCACGTTTTGCACTGCCAATTTCACTTTCTGCACTGCCAATTTCACTTTTTGCACTGGTTTGGAATTAATTGACGTGTTCTTAGCCAATCAGAATGAAGAAATTGCTGCTTGTATATTATTATCACAGTAATTTACGGTCCGTGCATGATTCCGCCAAACTGTTTTTCTATTTTTCGCCAATTTTAATTTAACTGCACAGTATTTTTCTATTTTAATTAAAGAGAACAAATATTAAACAAGAAAAAAACATGTCAAAAACGCAGCATTTTTTCATTTTTCTAATTTGAAGTTTACTCCAACAAATTAAAGAATACCGTTGACTTATAAAAAGCAAATTGTTCCGGGCACAATTCCGCCAAACCGTTTTTCTATTTTTCTTAAAAAATGGAGAAGCCAATTTTAATTTAACTATACAGTATTTTTTCATTTTAAATTAAATAGGGAAAATATTCAACTACAAAAAGGTGGGCAAAATGAATCCGTGGCACTTTCCGCCATTGCGTTTTTCGCTTGGTTAATTTGGTCCGTAAAACTGAAAGCCTCTTTATTTCACATTTTCAGTTTTCGACAATTCGATTAATTTTTGACAGTTTTATCCTATGCTTCCTCCATTTTTCATATTTCCTTTTTCTGGTACCATTTTATCCATTATCCTTATTCACTTTTCTATTTTCCATTTATCTTTTATTTTATATTCCTTTTTTCTTGTTACTTTCTTCCTTTTTTCTTTTTTTCTTTTTCTCTATTCATTTTTCCTTTTCTGTATTCCTTTTTCTTTTTACCTTTTCCTTTCTTCGTTTTTTTCTTTTCTCTCTGTCGCATACCCAGTAACCTTTGCTGGCAAATTTTGCGCCATTTTTCCCATTTCCATGTGAGTTTCATTTGGTGTCTAGTGGTATTCAAACTCTGACATGGAGAACTTTGTGCAAGTCCAAAGTGGAGATAAATTTCTTAAAGTAAAGCTCAATGATAGCACGATTACTGTGTTGTCCAAGGTGATGATAGTGTGGTAATGCCCGATCCAGACACAATGGTTTTCAATGTGGCGGACATATTATCCTTTGTTATATACGAAGTACATGGAACACATGTCATGCTGCTCGATAACATGGGTTTGCGAATAATGGCTTCAGAGTCAACGAAAAGTAAGAGTATGCTTGACATGATTTTTTCCATTTTTCTTTTATAATTGGAGAATCCGCATTAATGATGTAAAACCTTTTTTCCGGGTGGAATCTCAGAATTAGAATTTTAACCAAATGTTTAAGTGGCAGGTTCCCATGGAAAAAAAGGAACAGTCATGCTAAGTCATGCATGATAAAACAATAACTGATACCGCAACATGGCAGCGATTCTGAAGATACAGAAACAACTTGTAATGAAATGTATAATTTACAAACATATGGGAATTCCTGTTTGCTTTGCCATCACGATAAATCCACATATCATTTTTTTGTCGGAATGGGGAAATGACAAACAAAAAGTGAATGTTTATGAATGCACGTAATATTGGGCCATGTCGCAGCTCTAACAAGGTCGCATCTGATTGGCTATCCGTATGTTATTAAATTATTATAATAAACATATGTTAACTGATTGAAATATTGAATATGAATAACATGCAGCAGTTAAGGGCATTTCGGAAGCTTTTGGGAATCTGGTAAAGTCATACATGTACCAAGAGGGCAGCCAATGGTAGAGGTTAAGGGGGTTAAGGATAGTTCTGGGGGGGGGGTTAAGGATAGTTGGGGGGTTAAGGGTGGTGGGGGGTTAAGGGTGTTGGTGGGGGTGGTTAAGGATGGGGGTGGTGGTTAAGGATGGTAGGGTGGCTAGGGTGGTTAGGGTGGCGAGGGTGGTTAGGGTGACGAGGGTGGCAAGGGTGGTTAGGGTGGCAAGGGTGCCGAGGGTGGCAAGGGTGGCGATGGTTGTAAGGGAGAAGATAGAGAAGAAAGATAGAGAGGAAGATGATCATTTTGCAAACACTGCCCTGTATGCTGTTTTGCGAACTTTGTTAGGCATGACCAATTTTAAGAGTGTCACGGGTAACAAAAGTCAGTGAAATATGTTTTAACATGCAATATACATTTGAGGTGTATAATAACAATAATAAAAAAAACGTTTGCATGCAGAGGACCACGCAACGAAAAATAAAACTAATTGACTTGTCTGTTGTCAGATCTTCTGTAAAAGAAATGCTCGCACCAGACGTCACGTTAAGTGCTGATAAAACCAAATTGATTGCAAGGCTGGTACTACGGGAAAAGGGCAACATTTTTTGGCCAATATTTCAACTAGTAGAGCTAGGCTCTTCAAGCCAGTACAATCACCTTACCCTTTAAAGGAACCGAGAAAGAACAAGGACATTGTGACACTAAAGCCTGACAAAGAAAATGGCGTAGTTGTCATGAACAGGAATGCTTCTAAGTTTAAGGCTATTAATAATGATCCTACATTGAAAGTCTTACAAAGGAGGGCTAATTACAACGCTTTCCAAGAGAGCTTAAAAAAATGGGTCACTTAGATAAAAATACCTGTCATAGTATTTTTCCAGTTGGCTCTCAACTAACTAGGGTCAAGAGGATTGTCAATAGGTACATACAATTACAATTTTCCTTTGCAATCTCAGGGCCGTAACAAGACTTTTGGCATAGGCGAGGGAAGATCGACATCAAGATGCAAAAATGCTATTTTCAGGATTTTACAAGGTACTTATTCTCAAAAGTCGATCTCGTCATCTGTGAATTATTTTCCCAACTAAACATTTTCTTTTCTATTTTTTGGTGTAAATCTAGACGAGGTAAGTGCCTTGGTCATCATCATCTTGCCTCTTGCTAGTTACGACCCTGGTCTTAAGATAATGCCACTGACCTTAAAACCCTTTTCTCCTTTGCCACAGCACAGACCCATTTTCTATATGAAGCGTGTGTTATGATCAAATAGATTGGGTGCCATGGGTTCCCCCTTATGTTAGCTTGCCCCAGTCCTTGCAAACGTTTTTTATGAAACATCATGAAAAAGCTGCGTAGATATTATATTCACTTCATCTTCCCAAGTTCTGTTCTATTGTTTGTCGCGCTGCTCATGTTCTTTGATTATATCAACGCCAGGCCAGCCTTTTTCTAAAATCGCCCAGACTAAGTTAAGACAACTACTATATATTATCGATAAGCTGATTTTTGTTAGTATTCATTATGTTTAAATTTATAAACACGTTTAATGTGAAAGCTGCAATAATGCAGAGACTACGTTTGCATGTTGTTATAGATTCTTGTGTGCTGGCTATAATGCCAGCTGCTTGTTCTTGAGCACCTCTTGTCAGACAAGTCGTCACATGTTTACAGTGGCTGCATTCGTGTAGGGACTCTCATGACTCTTGAACAGCAGGATGTTTCATGATCGTAGTTTCTGCTGCCTCGAAAGTCAGAATTAAGATAGTGTTGTGCTTCCCAGCTATAAGTATAGACTTGAGGTGTAATTTTTTGACATCAATTCAAGTATTTTTTTCAGTTGTACCGTTGTCGCGCATCGTTTTATTGAAAGCCAGGAGAGCCTATGTTTCAGGTTTAAGGACCAGCAGAGTCCACATTTTCCGTGTCACGAACATCGTTAAGTTAGTTTTTAAAATCTTATGTCGTGCTGTTTCCACTCCCTATTTCTTCTTATCGATACAGCTAAGGACAGCTGAAACTAAAGAAGAGAGGAATGTTATGGAACATTCGGTAAAAAGGTAGCTTTTTAACGCTAAACTCTTCTGTCATCGTAAAGCTAGTTGTATAGGTGTTTTGCACCTGCTCTTAGAAGAAAGCCCTCGAATAAGAAATGAATTCTAGGTTTTAAGGGCGTGATAAGTAATATCCTCAGAATTTTCTATATTTGTATAGCTTTCTTAAGTCAAACTGAGTTGTGGAAACACTATTGGCTACAACTCATTTATGACAATTGTACTTTTTCTAAGTAAGTCAAGATCTTCATTAAACACCATGTTCCTTGATGCTGTTTTGGTCCACTTTATATTAAAGATCTCGAAAGGTAGCAGGGCACCTCCTGCTCAGCCATAGAGTGAAAGTGGTTGGTACACATAGTTTAAGAAAAATTTATTAAGGTTACCCTAAACCTTCGCGGGTGTCCTTAGCGAAAAAAAATATTACCGTGCTGTCTTAAACACAACTACCACAAATTATATATCAATGCAAAGGTTATAGAATGCTCAATTCGATAAAAATTGTTTTGCCTCATTTTCTTTTAATCGTAAGGCGAGCGCGACCTAAAAGCGCGAAACGACCGACGTTCCATTGAGCGAATTTATCGGGTATCAAACTCGACCCCATCAACAATGCTACTGCATTATATCATTCACGAGGCATCAATCATCAAAACCGTTTTAGGGTTTGTCGATATTCCTATTGGTTGTTTTGCAAAATTTCTGTCAAGTTTGATGTCCAAAAATACAGGGACACGTGTTACAACGAAGGCCATTGCGGGAGATCAATTTTGAAAAACGCATATCCCCCACACGGTTTTTATGTTTGATGCCTAGAGAGTCTTCGGGCAGAATTTCAGGGCAATCCATCAAATTCTCGTACCCTATTAATTCGTTCAAACAAGGCCCACTCTCACAAAACCGAAGTCGCTTTTTTCCGCTCTTCAAGATTTGTAAACATTTGACACCACTTGCTGCGCCACATGTCAACACTATGGATACCTTCACTGCCGACAGCCAATAGAAATGTGAGAGATCCCCCGAGACTACTGGTGCGGTTTGCATTTCACGAGAGTCAATTTGAGGGCGTGACTCAACTTTATTCACGTTCAGCCATTGAAATATCTGAAAAACAATATGCCGCGGGGAAGAAAAAATTCTGCCAAAAAAATAACAGATCTAGATCTGTATCATCAGAGGGCTCGACATCAACGATCAGTCCTAAAGAACAGCTGCGTGCTGAGATGCAGTCACTGGCGTATGTCGATTTACTAGATTGATCGTTTCAGTACATCGCGGTAGGCAACAGTCCACACTGGATCATCAGTGGTCTCTTCGTTTTCAGAGGACGATTCAGCGGAATCATCATCGCTTTTCTTCGTTGACACTTCAATTTTGAGGCAACTAGCGCCAGCAATCACTGAGCTCGTGGAGGGAACCTCGTAATCATCTCGGATAAATGCAACTTCCTTTGTCGTTTTCAGCGAGATTTTTGAGTTGTCCTTGGTCAAACTGCTTCTTTCTTCTTTTTTTGGGACTGGGTCTTTTCTTTGATTTGAGCCATGGATAAATCAAAGAAAGAAAAGAGTCCTTCTACGACTTAGATACCGACACCCAAGCGAATAAATCACAACATTCGCACATGATAAAGCGTCTTGAAATTCAAGACCCCGGATAAAGTTGCCGCGAAAAACGTCACATGACACCCTGCTGATAACACCTTCTAATTGGCTTATAACACTCTGGTGCAATTGTGAGAATAACTTGAAAACACATTTTTGCGAATATCTCGCGCGCGGTTTAATCTTTTGGAATAATTTTTTTTGGAAAATAAAGGGTTAATAGAAGACTTTAATTTGGTCGAGAAAAAAAATTGCAAAAAATCAACTCACGAAGGTTTACGGTAACCTTAAAGTAAATTAAAATAATAATAAAAAAGTATGGAATACCGTAAACTTGTGTATAAGCTGCACTCGTAGATAAGCCGCACCCCCAAATTTCAAGCATGATTTTGAGAAAAAATAAAAACTGGCGGAAACGCCCGGTTGATTGTGAAAAATGCTGGATTGGGTGGAAATTTCAACAATCAATAAAGCTAAAGTTGATTCCTTGAACCTTTCCGATGTGCAGGATGTACCATAAACACATAAACGGAAAACACTTCAGTCTCACCCAGAATTTTAGAACTTTATGGAATAAACATCATTTCTCCCAACATTGACATTTTTGATCTTTTCCTGCCATTCGTTGACAGGTACTTCTTCATTCATCACAGTTTTTACATCATATTTTGTGAGAAGAATGGACATGTAGTCGTGTTGTGTTCGTGTCGTTCGTGAAAACATTCGTAGCTTAGTAACCAGGCACTCGTTCGGACACTGGAACTAGTATCCAGGCCCATCGCCAAAAGACACGTGGAATGCCTGGAGGTTGAAAATTGTTCACGTACGAAAAGCGTGGTTCTTGTCGCTGTTTTGAGGGAAAAAAGTTTTTCAAAATGATCAGTCTCTTTGTTATTTTTGTTTGTGAGGATAGTAAAGAGCTGCTTTGTCACTTATTTGGACCAATTTTTCAGTTTTATGTGCAAAAAAGCCCAGAAGGTGCGTGGGAAGATGCAGATGTGAGCGATTTATGTGGACCTGCACGGCCGCACCACCGCATCCTGTCAGGTGCCCTGTTTACATGCAATGGTTTTGTAGATAAGCCGCACCCACGATTTTGAGCCAAAAATTTCGGCAAAAAAGTGCGGCTTATACACGAGTTTTTACGGTATAACACGCGGCACTCTACCAACCCCTATTATTTTCACAGTAAGAAATGATCACGTGTTCCGTTGAACCAAATACAATAAGCCAACACTGAAAGAATCATTGTATTAATTACAATTCAATCACAATTCTGTCTAAAATACAAAAAATAGGAACTACGTTGGCACCACAGGAGACGCAACCGTAACTTTAGGGACTGGTACTGAGAATTCAAATCAACCAAAAATAAATGTATTTTACTGAATAAAGGTTATTAAACACTGCCTGGTGTAATTTATTTTCATTCTACAGGTAAGCAAATGTTGGAATGGCTTTCTTAAATTAACTGAAAGTTAATCATTCCATTGCGCCACTTAGGCGAGTTACCATCTGTTTATATCCAGGGTCGTAACATGGTATGTCATTTTTTAAATCATTCCATTTTTCACCCACTGTTTTTGATTCCTTGATTCCAAAATACCAATAGTTCATGATCCCTCAGTCGCACAGTAACAACAAGTAAAACACCAAACGAGTACTGCTTAACATACGAGTAACACATAGGACACGTGTCCTTAAGATTAAAATGCGACTTACATACGGTATAATACATATGACTAACGTACCTGATATACAGAAATATGCGAGTGCCAGACGAACAGGTTTCGGTAGATTCCTCCTCCCCTACTGAAGAAAACTTCTCTACTGAGAGCCTCTAGCCCGAGGTCCAAACCTCATCCTCTCATGCAAATACATTTTATATCCCGAAAATGTACCTGTTACTTCATCTATTTCCAGAAGTACATTATGTACTTCAGCTATTTCTTAATATTATTTACTTGAATAATCAAAACGCTAACTGAATTGACTGTTCAAGATATTTAAAACAGTCCGTTAAAATGCGTGTACGACAGTTTCTCTTACCCTTTGTGTAATACCAACTGTGTAATCCCTACCCTTTCATATATGTACACATGTAAAAAGAAACTCCCTAAGGGCGGACCTTCCCTGAGTTGGGTGTGGGGTGAGTAATAATCAATCAGCCACGCACGGGTGCTAGTTTCCTTTTTTTATCAACAGGGGTAAGGGAAATATCACAAAGCGTAAAGACCTTGAACCCTGGAAAGCAATCTGAAATTCTAGAAAACTGTTAGTGAACGGTGATAGTGATAGTGAACATACATTTCTCACCTGAATAACATAGGAATCACGCCACTTTTTTGGTGGTGGTGGGGAGGCCGGCTAACGAGAGTCTGTGTAAGGGGCAACATACACCTTATCAATAGTAAAACCAAAACAAAAAAGGGTTCCTTAGCCCCAGATTCCTCGATTTCCATTTTTTCGCTTGGGTCTATTCAGTCTTGAATTTATCAAAATTCTGTCAAAAAATCATGTGTAATGTTTGCGATGTGACGTACAGTAGCCCGGGGAGCCAGCTAACACAATGACCACTATTCTCGAGTCAACTGTACGCTCTGCTCAAGAGTTGGGTTAGTTCCAGTAACAACTTTATGATGGATGGCGATAATCTAAAGGAATCGAATGGAGAAAAGGTAAATCAGACACACTTTTAAAATAGTACTGACATTTTGTTGATCTTCGTTTATTTGCTTGTCCTGTCTGGCAAATTCCTCTGTTTGGAATTCATAGGATGTCACTAGATGCTGGTGCTAACTTTTACATCACTTTTCTGTTATTCATAGAATTCAAATGATGAGAAGATACCTCGATTTTTCACCCAGGAAGGTAGAACGTTTTGTGGACTGACCAAATCGAAAGTCATCAAATTCGCAGATTTTTCGTTGAAAATCATAGAAGAGTTGCGGCAAGAAGAAGTGCGTGCTGTCCGCAACAAAGAGGGTCTCTGGCTGGTCAGCCTTACTGGCTACTTATGGAAAGAGCAATCAACAAGGTAAGGATTACCAATAGGCAATAGAAAATTAGTGAAAAAAATGAAAAAACTGTTATATTCATGGTGTCATTATCCATTTTTCTATTTTCCATTTTTCATCCAAAAATGGAAAATAGCAAATTGAAATATACATCATTTTCTCCATTTTCGGACTTTTGTTAAAAAATGGAAAAAATGGAAGTTTTGACCATCGTTTGTTTCATTTTTTTGTTTTTGGGCACAAGTCAAAAAATGGAAAATACTTGATGTTCTTTGGTATTTTTTCATTGTTTTATTTTGTAATGCAAAATAATAATAATACAAAGTCAAATTATTTTCAGTTTGATATTTTATTTTCTCAATTTGATTCTAAAGAGAAAAATGAAAATAATTGCTTAATAAATATTCAGCTTGATTTCAGTAGCTATTTTTACATTAATTTACCTTAGCAAAAAAAAGAGTAACTAAAAGACCCCGGTAGTAAACAACTTTGTCCCTTGCAATATCTCAAGCATAAAATAACACACAGGAGAAGAATAACTCTGCTGTTTAAAATATGCCAGAAAATTAAAATAAAAAAAAGTAACAGCATGAATCAGGTCACGTAGAGCAACCAACCAACCAACCAATCAACTTTATTAAAAGAGGGTAACGGCAAACAGTAAAACTGACAAACAAGCGGCCCTCGGATTACAAATTACAACTACATAATATCTACAATTAAAATTTGAATTAAAATATTATAAAATACAATTAAAAATTTCTAAAAATAGGGATTAAGAATTAAAAAACTGTAAAATGATGAATGTCCTTAAGGCTAGATGGGTAAAAATCAATTAGGCCAGTTTTAAAACAATGTAGACTCTCACTTTTCTTTAAGAAATTGCGAAGTGTGTTCCACACTCAAGCAGCTCTCACGCTAAATGATCACCCTCCTTCGGTTTTTTGTTTGAAACGGGGCAGGCCAACGTGGGTCCAGTTCCGACCAAATTGAAGACTCCCTTCGTGTCTCCGCGCTTCTTCTGCATGTGAAAATGGAGATGGACAGATGGACAGTTTGTGTTGTGGAGAGCAACGAAACGAATTGTTGTCAGCAAAGATGATCTGCAGACGGCAAAGATATCGTCAGTCTTTAAGGTGAGTCAGCTGATATAATCTTTTGTATACAGAGAGTGAACGATCAGGTTTGCATGTTTGTTCTCTTTCACACGCAGGGTGTTAAACGGTGCGATGGCGGACCTCAGGCTCTACAACGAAAACAAAAACTAATATATCACCGACCCGAACAGACAACGCACAATGTTTGAAGGCATTTATCTGTTACACTTGTAATTCTGAATCATCTCGGTAGAAGTAAATAGCTAAGTCACTGAAAATTGTGAAATTCAACTGCAAGCACGTGAATATGTTACTCTCCTGCCACATAGCTATACTTTGACAACCTGAACATGTTAAGAAGTAAATTTCAAGAGCCTTGATTTGACTAGCCTGCAGAACAGGCGGTTTATTTTGATGCATGTTCTGCAGGCTATAATTTGACGCTCTTATGTTATTTCCTTCGCCGATCTGTAAATTGTAACTTTATGGAACTGCAAATTCTCTCAGATTTGATTTAATTTATTTTTTTATTACATCACTACAAATGTAGTTTCCTGAAAATGTTAAAGTCATCTTACCTTGCAAGTGTAAGAAGTGTTTTC